>CM060406.1:93274696-93502694 GCA_030545235.1 Helianthus tuberosus
GATTGGAGACGCGCAAATTACCGGTCCCGAGCTGTTGCAAGAAACGACAGACAAAATCCTCCAAATTCGAGACAATCTATTGAAAGCTCGGAGCCGACATAAAAGTTACGCTGATAGACGCCGCAAGCCCCTTGAATTTGACGTTGGCGATCACGTACTCCTAAAGGTTGCACCTTGGAAAGGGGTGATCAGATTCGGCAAGAAAGGAAAGCTCGCGCCTCCGATCTCATACAATAACAGTTATCATTCTACATACAAATGACACCATTTGAGGCTTTATACGGAAGGAAATGTCGATCGACTATTGTATGGCACGAGATCGGAGACGCGCAAATTACCGGTCCTGAGCTGTTGCAAGAAACGACAGACGAAATCCACCAAATTCAAGACAATCTATTGAAGGTCAGAGCCGACAGAAAAGTTACGCTGATAGATGCCGCAAGCCCCTTGAATTTGACGTTGGCGATCACGTACTCCTAAAGGTTGCACCTTGGAAGGGGGTGATCAGATTCGACAAGAAAGGAAAGCTCGCGCCTCGATATGTTGGACCCTTTAAGATTCTTGAAAGGATTGGAAAAGTGGCCTACAGACTCGAACTACCAGAGGAACTGAGTAACGTCCACCCGACTTTCCAAGTTTCGAACCTCAGAAAGTGCTTGGCCGACCAGGAATTATATGTCCCTCTTGAGGACTTGCAAGTGGACGAAACACTACACTTCGTGGAAAAGCCTGTCGAGATCGTGGGACGAGAAACCAACGTACTCAGACGCTCACGCATTCCCATTGTGAAGGTTCGCTGGGAAGGCAAACGCGGTGCCGAATTTACCTGGGAACTCGAAAGCGACATGAAGGCGAAGTACCCGCAGTTGTTTGCTATGGCTAAAGCCTAATTTCGGGACGAAATTCCCTTAAGTAGGGGAGGCTGTAACACCCCGTGTTTCGAAAGTCAAAGTCAAGTCAAGATTGAAGTCAAAGGAAGAAAAGATTGCTAATTGCGATCTGTCATTCCTTGCTCAACTACTGTGTTGACTTCTTTGACTTGTAATCGAATATATCTGTTTATTTGCTTTAGTTGTATTATGTGGAGTATCTATTAATAATCAAGGTTTAATCGCTATTTAATCGCATGTTTGATCAATTTATCGCTTATCGCTATCGCAATCGCAATCACAACTCGAATTATGTGTTCTGGATATTGTTTTACGTGTGTGTGCTACCTATGTGTTACTTGTGCATGTTATGCTTATGTTGAGGTGTTAATCGCAATCGAAATCGCAATCTATCGCATTGCAATCAAATCGCAAACGCTAAACGCAAGTTAATTATAGTGATTGTATGTTAGAATAGTAGTCATGTTATTGGTGTAACTAATGGGTAATTGTGACACCCCAGGAAAACCAGGAAATCACACAACTTAACTAGCTTCCTCAGTAACTACGTGCTAAATTTCGGGACGAAATTTCTTTCAACTTGGGGATGATGTGACAACCCGTAATTTCGAGGTATAAATCGTTCGTTTCGCTCTTACGAATAAATAGATATACTTATCTATTTTCGACAAATTAAATTTATACTCATTTAGTTATTGTATGCAAACTTGTAGTCGAAGCCAAGTCCGTTTGGTGACGAACCTACCCGAACCGTTTGAACCATGACATAAACCGCATAGCATCAACTTTTGAGGCCCGAACCCTTAACGTGAATATTGTACATCTATGTTAGTTGATTAAAAATAAATCTCTATTAATTATTCTTATGTTTATAATAATGATAGATTACATAAGTAAACTAACCCAAACCAAAATCCCTAACCCCCCATGTGCGTACACTTATCACCAAATATATATGTATATGTTGTTGCCTTTCCCTGGGTAAAATTTCGGCCCAACCAACTCAGTTGTGACAGCCCAAATTCGAGCCCCTTAATCCCTACATGTTTCAGTGCTATTAATTGGGCTTGAGCCCATTATCGGCCAAAACTATGAACCACCCAAATACTTATATTATAAGTATACGTATTATGCTTTTCTTGATCAGTTTAAAACAAACCAAAAACCCTAGAGTTCCCCTAATCGCACGAGGCAGTGGTAGACCCCCCCCCATCGAAGTAACCTTTTTCCTGTGAGGCATCATTTGTTTATTGCCGATTGAAAGGTATGTGAGTTGTTACTTTACATATAGTGTGTTTATAAGTGCCACCGATTACATGTAGTAGGAATGAGTGCTACATGCTTGTATGTGCGAATCATGATTATGTATGTTACTAAATATTATGGTCAATTGTGTCAGAATATGTATAGGAAATTAATGAAGGTGGTGCATAGTGTTAGCATGTGAAAGTTGAACATAAGTCAGTATATTAATTTCAAACTTCTGAAATCTTGCATACAAAACATTAATATTGTCGGCCATTATGTTATTAACTACATGTGATTGTATATATGTGAATGGTCGGCCATATTGTTGTTGTGTGCAATTTGTTAATTAAAGTGGGTATAGCCTACTAAGTGTTCCCACTTATCGATGACATAATGATTGAGTGCATGATTTATTTGTTAGGTGATCATTATTATGAACTCATGATCTGTTAGTGGGCCGGCCACAAGGGTTGGGAAAAGGGGGCCAAGACACTTGAAATATATTTGGACTCAAACAACATAGGGATTGAACAACTCACTAAATCCACGAAACATGACCGTGGGTTGTAAGTTGCGGATATGAGAGTTATCATATGATTTTTATATAGTGCCTTATATGTTCTTTGGACTACATGATTTAATAAGATGAATAAAGTGGGCCGGTTAATAGACTGGTTATGTGTGGTTGGGTTTTGAATACTTGTGTGATGTGATCTAGTTACGGCCATCTATGTGTTATGCGTTACGTGCTATATGATGCTTGGGTGGGGACATGCGGATGAATCATATTGAAGAATGCCACACTTACCACATAATATTATGATGAATAATACTGTAGGGATGTATGATGAATTATTACAATGTGATATAACTTCCATGTGACTCAAGTGTTTAGTACATGTAATGATTTCGATGTATGCTATGGTTAAGTGTGTTACATGATCAACTATTACTTGTCGCATGATATTATGTGGGTATATCGCATGAATGCAACTTGTGATGAAATACGTGGTTAAATGTGAATACTAAACTGTTTGGTATACGTGCGTATAGGCTTTGACTGAATTGTTTGTGCACCAGTAGTTAAGCATACCGAGCAAACCGAGGTGAGTTCACACTCTCCACAAGGCATGGGATTCCCAGGGGTTGGGAATGGGTAAAGGATTTAAACTGAAACTGCATGATCTCCTGGTTTAGAACACGTACACACCCTCTTTATTGAAGGGTGACAACACGTGATAAGGATATAATTGGAACCTGCGTAATCTCCTGGTTTGGGGATTACGTACACACCCTCTGTATTGAAGGGTGACAACACGGATACTAGACCAAAACTCTCTATCATGAAGTCCCTCCTTTTATATCGACTTAATCGCCAGGCCAATGGCGAGCGGGTCATTAGTTAGATAGCGCTATTTAGGTTTGACAAGCCTCATACCGTGCCGCAGAGGACGGGCGTGAACTAATGGATCTGGGCACTAGTCAATGATGATAGACATTGACGTCAGGGCACCAACTTACTTTAGTCAGTGGTCGATATGGTAAACGGGTCTAGTGGTTAACATGGGGAAGCCCCCACCAACTATGGATATGTTTGGGAACAGGGTAAACTGATTAACTTACAACTTACAAATGAATTCCTGGTTTTTGAAAAAACTTAACAATGAACACCAACTGTGAACTCGCTCAACTTTGTTGTTGACTCGTTGTTACATGCCTTGCAGGCCTTTTGGTGTATAACATTGGAACTTGCTGTCTGGGAAGCTGGAGTGGTCATGGGTTGAGTTACATGGAAACGCAACACAAGACTAAGAGTTTTTACACGTGGTTAATAAACACTTAACGAATTAAATATGCTTCCGCTGTAAACTGTGAAATATTGTAACGTTGTAACACTATTGTTAATAAATGAAGGTTTTATTTAAATATACTCATGAGTTCAATGTGATTGGTGACTAAGATCCTGGTCAGTCACGCCTCCAAGCGGTGGTACTCCGCATGTGGATTTTGGGGGTGTGACAGTAATACTATCGCATCGCTCGCTCGAATTGCATCGCAACACTCAACACGTGAATCGAAACGACAAAACTCATCGCGCCGGACAAATGGATCGAGTGGCCAACCGATCGGATTGCCATCCGATCGGGTTACCATCCGATCGAGTTGTCACCCGATCGGGCTGCCACCCGATCGAGTGGCCACCCGATTGACCAGCCACTTTCCCCACTTTCCTTTTTGGGAAACCCTATAAATACCTACCTGTCACATCACTTGTGATGTGACAGCTCCCTTGTTCGACCAGCCGACTTCAAGCCCTCATTTCTCTCGATTTCTCTCGATTCTTGTAAGTTTTCAACCTAAATCTTGTACTTCTATGATCTACACGCACTTCTACATCATTTTCACCTTTGAATCTTAACTTTTAACCGTGAAATCATCGGATTCAAGGTGTTCTAGGGTGATGTCATCATGAGGTTCTTATGAACTTCAAAGTTTGGCTTCATTCCACCAAGAACAACTGAGATCTAAAGGATTTACACATGATTAAACAATGTTTTCACATAGATCTACACAAATTCATGGTTAAAAGGATTGAGAGAAAGTTTTTCAACTTTCTTTCAACTCTTTTACACTCAATGCACTCAAAACCGATAGAATCGGAGCTTATTCTGACCTTCTACTCATTCTTAGTAATGTGTTAGTTCCAGATCTGAATTCTATCTGGGAAACTACTGATTTCAGGTTTGAACATGAACAACCGACTTGAACCGTGAACCGGTCGGACTAGGGTGATTCCTGTTCGGTTGGATCACTTGGGTCGAATTGGGGGTTCCTGTTGTTTAAGCAAGACATCATAACACCTCGTTCAAATCTGCAAAACTTCAAACGAAATCAAGTGTTAAGACGACCTGACCATGGGGACGGATTGCCGTTCGATCGGATTGCCACCTGATCGGATTGACATCCGATCGACCGGACATCCGATCGGGTTACACTTGGTTCCACACTTAAACTTTTTATTCAAACTTTTCAAAAATCTGAACGTTGAACGGATTGCCACCCGATCGGATAGCCATCCGATCGAGCGACCGTCCGATCGTGTGACGTTTAGGACTTTGATACTTAAACAATTTTCAACATGTTCAATGCATACGGATTGCCACCCGATTGGATAGTCATCCGATCGAGTGACCGTCCTGCTGTGAACTTGTTCTCAACTAAGAAGACTCGCCAATCGGATTGTCGTCCGATCAAACCGCCGTTCGATTGACCGACCTGAAGGGTAGGGATACTTCTCTATTTTTAAAATGCTACAACGAAAACTTCAAAGGACAAACCATCATACACAAACACATCCTCACCAAACAAGGTGACAATCCAATCGAATGGCCATCCGATCGGATGACCATTCGAACGGATTGCCACCCGATCGACTGGCCATCCGATCGGATTGCCATCCGATCCTTGGTACACTTGCACCGTTTTACGCACCGCTCATCGTTTATGCTATTGTTAACTGTTCAGGCTAATCTCTCAGCGCTCCCTTCAATCCAAGTCAGTGTTTATTAAGTTAAATGCTATCTGTGAGTATACTCGATCCCTTTTTGCTTTATGCACTTTTGGGTGTTACATACGTTACTTATGCTAAATCACATCGAACATACAACACAACACTATTTATACGTTGACCTCTAATGCATGTTATACGTGACTCGATGAATGCCTGTTTGTTATGTTAACACATAGATTGCTGTCTACCTGCCTTAGAAACGATAGTACTATAGTTTGGACTCAGCACCTGTTTACTCAAGGGTTGTGAAGGACAATTACTTCATGTGTTCACAGTGGTGAACATGTGTTGCGCACTCGCTACTCGCAGTCAACTCGCAGTCATTGGTATTGATAGGATCTTTGTCGATAACTTACATGCTGGTTATGCTTAAACGATTTCGAACTCTAATATGCTATATCAAACTTGTATGCTCACCTTTACACTATGTGTATTGACCTCAATTTTAACGTATGTGACAGGTGTTTAGGATGCTACCTGCTAGGATGCCTGCTACGTGGAATCGAGTTAGGAAGAGTCTAGAAACAAACGAACAATTTATTTAAATCTGAGATGTTGAAACATGTTATTGTTTTTGAGATATCGTGGTCTGTAATAACTTAATTTATCTGATGGGTTATGGTATGGGACATAATATTAACTATTTGGTAATGTAGTTGTTATGGAATTTCTCTCGAACAATCTGTTTCGCTCAATGCCGCGCCCCGATGATTCCGCCATCGGTTGGGGTGTGACAGTGGCGGTGGCGTTGGCGTTGGGGATGGTGGGTGGGTGGAGAGGGCGGGTGGCGGTGATGGTGGTTGAGCCAGGGAAGGCGGTGGCTGAGCCAGTGAAGCCGGATGTAGGTTTGAATTTTGGTTTGATCTGTTGTAAATTTTGGTTTGAATTTTGTGGGTTTGAATTTTGGTTTGAGTTTTGGTTTGATCTGTTGTAAATTTTGGTTTTATTTTGGTTCTTTGAAATTCTGATGGTGATTATGCAGGTGATTTTGATGGTGATTGATCGGTTGATGGCATTGTTTTGATGTTGTTGGTCTCCAGATCTCGTTTTGCCGTTGATGGATTGGGCGGGCAAAAAAACGTAGATTTTGATGACGATGGCGCGACAAGGATGGTGGAGGGTAGGTTTTTGAACCTGCAACCCCACTTTGCAGCCTTTTGATTATTGGAAAATCTGATCCAAGCCCCGTTTTTTTCGAGAAACACATTGTTTTGATGTTGTTGGTTTTTTATTTTTTCCCCCAGTCGATGATGATAATAATCTATCTAAGACACCTACCAAGTTTTTGTAAAAAAAAAAAGATAAACTGTAAACTTTTTAAGGTAAACCTTTTTAACGTAAAACGTAAAAAGTTTAACGTAAAACGTAGAAACGTAAAACGTAAAAAGTTTAACGTAAAACGTAAAGCGTAAAAAGTTTAACGTAAAACGTAAAATGTAAAACGTAAAACGTAAAAACGTAAAACGTAAAAAGTTTTACGTAAAACGTAAAATTTTTTAACGTAAAACGTAAAAAGTTTTTCGTAAAACGTAAAAAGTTTAAAAAGTTTAACGTAAAAAGTAAAAATTTTTAACGTAAAACGTAAAAAGTTTTACGTAAAACGTAAAAAGTTTAAAAAATTTAACGTAAAACGTAAAACTTTTTCTACGTAAGTTGTAAAACGTAAAAACCGTGTGATAAAACGAAGCCTAAACAAGGGGCGTGAATGCGGCGCATAAAAACGCCGCGAAAAAAAACTGGACGTAAAAAACGCCGCGTTAAAACGGGACAAAAAAACGGCGCGTTAAAAGAACGACGCTTGAAAAAGCCGAGCATAAAAAACGGCGTGCAAAAACGACCCTTTAAAAAACGTTACGTGAAAAAGCCGGGAGTAAAAACGGCGTGCAAAAACCGGCGCGCAAAAAAAATTGTCTTTTTTAAAAAAATTTGAATTTAAAAATGCTTTTAATAATTTTTTTTAAAATAAAAAGTAATATAATAAAACAAAAAGTAATAAAAAAATAATAAAAACAAAAATTTAAAAAAGTGTAATTTTACTAAAGTACCCTTTTGGATTAAAATAATAAAGATATAATAAGACAAAATGTAGTTAATATTAATTTTAGTTACTTTTAATCTTATCCATCCATCTTGTTGATCTAGTGGTTAGGAACTGGTTCTCGTGGTTCTTACAACTGAAGATGGTTTTCATTTTAGCGGTCCCCTATATATATATATATGGTCAGGATTTAGAGAAAACGCCCAAAAGTGTGAGAACGGAGAGAACACTTATGGATCGTCAGATCAAAACAATCTATGGACTAGATGTCGCGGTGACGTTTTCGTAAATAACATCAGTTTTATTAATCTGGCGCGCTTCATTAAGGGTAAAATGGTCTTTTGACTTTTCTACACAAAACGCCAAACTCACGAATAAAACACTATTAAAATCCCGCCTTAACACACATAGCACACTTCATCATAATATAAACGCCATTAGATATAAAACGCCAAACCGTTTTTTTAACCGATAAAGCTGAACAAACAATACTGAAACGACGGAACTTAATTACTAGCATTTACTGTAATAAAAATCGCGCCAAAAACTCCCTATATAAACAAACTCTCAGAACTACTAAAATCCACACCAAAACCCCAAAACCTATATTTTCCTCTATACCATTCATCTTAGAAACGGCAATAAAACCCAAATATCAAAGATTCCAATCCATGTTTCTTTGATATACACTATTTTTCTCAATAAACTTTCGCTCTATGTAATGAGCAAGATCCTCAATATAAACGGCAAAACATACAAAAACCACAAAAATTCAAAAATGCCATTTCATGGAGATTCAGTTTTTGTTCTCAATAAAGTTTAGCTAAACGGGATGGATAACATTGTTAGACATCTTTCTTGACTGAGGATTAACAATGTTATCCATCTCGTTCAGTAAAACATTATTGAGTTTAGCATGACCAAAATTAGAAGTTTATGGTAGTTTTATTTAGTGGCGTTGTAGTTGTTTTTTTTGGCGTTTGATTTGCTTGTCCGATCTTATATTGTTTGTTATGTAACTTCGAAGTAGCATGTTATGAACAAATAGGTAGAAAAAAAAGTTGGAAAAAAAGATATATAAAAATGATGTAAAACGCCAAACTGAGATATGTCTGTGTTCTATAGGATTGAAATATACAAAACGCCAAACGACTCTACATTGACTTTTGAAGACCATCTGTGTGTGTTCTGTAAGAATGAAAAATACAAAACGCCAAACTACTCTTCACTAGCTCTCGAAGACCTTGTCGATCTTCTTTTAATTACGACTTGTTTGCATGTCGATGCTTAGTGTCCATAGCCTTTGCGGTTCTGACACTGTCTTTCTTTGGCCCCGGGTTTCGACTTTGATTTCTTTTTGTCGATTGCTATCTCCTGTTTAGATTTCAGGCGCTTCCGAGAACCAGAACCTTTGGATTTATACCCAACAGGGACTCTTATTGGATTCTTGTTGTTTTTATATTGACCGGTTAATTCGACAAATCTATCCCTAGTACTAGCGGGAGGAGCAACAATCTGCATATCTGGAACTTTCTTCATATAAGATTGAACATGATCGTTGTATACGGATAGCTCCTCTTTATTACCAAATAAACGGTTCAAAGTATATTCCGTTGAAAAAATAATATCTCGCATCATACTTTGCACATCAGGATCAAGCTCGGTCATATATTCACGACTAATTGAGTATTCAGGAGAGCAGTTTGGGGAAGCCTCTTTGCGCGATCTATTCAGAATGTATTGTTTTGGAAATTCCCTAATGTCCATAATTCTCAAAACATAGAATATATGTCTACATAGCAAACCAAACTGTTCAAAACACATGCATGAGCAACTGCATGTGCAATCAAACTTACGGAACATTGCCTGAAAAATGCCAAAAACAATATCTCTATAACGCCATGCAGAGAATGTTTGTCTAAAAAAATAAAAAAACACATTGCATATGATAAAACGCCATTAACAGAAAACGCCATAAAAACCAAAACTCCATTATTTACCTCATATAAGGATGTACAAGGCTGTTGAAAGTCATTTATGTAAAACTTAACAAACCCATCAGGCTGATCTTCGTAACGTTGATTTATGCAATCCACAACTCCAATAAGCTCAGCTTGAACGTCACAAAAAATACTTTTTGTGTATATGTCAACAGCTTGCCCTTCCAAAAATTGGTAATTACTCTTCAACTGGGGTCGTTTGTATCGAGATTCATGATCATTTTTCCGGTGTGTGTGACGCTGTGCTTCTATTGCAGTCTCGTAATGAGTCATGAACTCAACAAGAGTAGCTTTCGAATTGCACACTTGACCAAAAAAAAAAAAATGATTCTCACTCTCCGACCTCGATGTCGTTCGCATAAGAGCAGACATCTCCTCCATTCTGTAGTATGTAGGAGTCCAAGATTCCCTGAGTGCAAAAATATTTGGATAGCCAGTCATTATATGCTAAATTGAACTCTGCGATAACCGCTTCCAATTCTGATTCAAACTCTTCAGGTGTGAGAATATCCTTCCACACAACACCACAAATACGTTCTTTAAAATTAGTGGAATTGCATAACCTAACACCAACCTATGTATAACACGAAAACGCCATGCATAAAAAAAACATATAAATTACACAAAGACAAAACTTAATTAAAAAAACAGTAACAAAGTAAAGAACACCATGTATTTTAAAACACAGTGTATCCTAAAACGCCAAAGGTAAAAAAAAGTATAACAACCTTCAGAGAAAGTTTATGCATCACATACCGCATGCATAACCGATGCCTCGTGTCAACAAATACAACAGAAATAGCCTTCTTCATTGCTGGATCTTGGTCAGTGACAACAACTTTTGGTTGAGAACCAACAACTTTTAGAAAAACTCTCAACAACCAAATTGTAACACCCCAAAAATATAAATTTTTATATTTAAAAACTTAATGTCGGTAATAAACAAAATAAATTAACTAGGAATAAATATCCTAGTTAGTTACAAGACTAGTAGTAATTAAGAAACTTGGTTGAAATACACTCTATGCAACTTGGGTAAATTAGAGGGGCCATAAGTGACAAACTAGAAACAAGTTTTAATTAAATAAAACTACAAACACCAAAAAACACACCTTGAGTGTGTGTTCTGGTCGACATCTCCACAGGAGCCAAAAGAACTCTTTGTTCAAACCCTAACAAGTCTAAATCCAAGAAATTGAAAGGCCAAATCAGTCCCAAATCGAAATCCAAGCTTATATTAGTGATCACCTAAGTGAAGGGATCACAAGGTATGTTAAATTTCATCTTTTGGTTATGTCTTGAATTTTGATGAAAACATGAAATCGAAAATTAAGCTTGCATGACCAATGTTTGAATGAAATTAGGAATGAATTCATGTCTAGGAGTAAACCATAGTCAAATACTTGTTGAATTGATGTTCATAATTGTGAAATTCATGGTCACCCATCTAAGTGTAAAATGGGTTTTGTAGAATGATAAAGAATACTAAGAATTTGATTTTAAACGAGTGTTGTTGATTTACATGAAGTGAATCTAGATGTTATTATGCATACTAGATATAATGAACTTGCAAAAATTGTTTAATTTTGGACTACATAGTTAGTCATGAAGTTGATAATGGATTTTATAAAACGATGCCCATGAGACTAAGTGTATTTACCAGTGTTTTCAAAAAGAGTTGGTTAATTGTATTTACCAGTGTAAACTGACGTATTTTTCCAAAAAGACTAAGTAACAGGTACGGTACGTAATTGGCTGGGAGCTCGGGTCATTAATAAGCAATCTTGCAAGTTCTAAACGTCTAAAGTCTGTTGAACAATGTTTACATTTCTGTTTTAAGATCCGCCTGTGGATCCATTATCGACCGTTTGTATAATATTTTATTATACTTTTCAAATTTGGTTTGTATTATTATTTTAGTCTTCCGCTGTGCATTAAACTGTGATTAATTGTCTATGATGATATCAACTACGTCACGATACTCCCTACCGGGCCCACCGATAACACGTGGAAATATCGGGGTGTGACAGATGTGCATAAATTCCATACAACGGCATGGAATAATAAAATGAAATGAATTGATTTTGTTATTATTACAATGGATTAAAGTAAAAAATGAGAAATTAAGACTCGGATAGAAAATATCCTCGAGAAAGAAACTAAATGGATGATACGTATTATTCGCTACTGTGAATAATGAAATGTCAATAAATATGGATTTAGAAACTTGGGTATGGGTAACTATCCAAGCAACATGTTATTAATAAAATCCTTATGAGGAAGAACGATGATCACATTGATGGGTGTGAAAAAAAAATTTAATTAGTAAAATAAACGCATTAAAAAACATTGGAACGAAAACGGGTAAACCCCAAAAGCTGTATAACAATAGTAGTGGTTTTACCAAATAAGACTTAAGAAATGGACTTTCAGAATTTTAATAAAAGAGACAGACTTAAGGGTCGCTGACAAAAGAAAGATGTGTATGATTTCAGATATATGCGTAAACCAAGAGACGGGAACGCGGATTAAAAGTCAAAAGACTCGGATTAAGAGTTATGACTAAAAGACGATAAAATTTCGCAAAACAGAAACTTTGATAGTTATGTTCAACTATTTCAAAGTTGAATGGGCCGAATAAAGTATAATGCTTGGTAGTGAAAATAAGCGCAAACCATTAATGGGAGCATAAAATATTAATAAACCTATGTGATGGGTCGTGAGAATGTATAAAAAGGAAAATGCAAACTAGACAACAGGAGCATTAAAACATTAAGATAAAAGAACCCGGGTAATGTGTTGTAAATAAATAAATGTGTGAACCGGATAATTGTGAGTGGAAAACAAACCGGTGCGTAAATGACGTAGGAAGTCATAGAGTCGGAAGATTAGTCTAAAAAGAAAACGGGTGTAGTCTCAGACTACGGTCAAATCGATTAAATTCGAAAATGAAGATGAACGAATCTTGGGGCCTCACCAAAAAGGGTAAAAGCCTAAAAAAAATAATAAAAATAAATAAATAAAATAAATAAAAATATCCTACGAGGCTAAGCAAAAAAACCTACGGGTCACTTGGGTAAAGCGTGGGAACTAGTTATGATTCCCCGCATAAAGCAATAACGAAAAAGAATAATTCTTGTCGTCAAATTCTCGATATGATTAATTGACATGTGTTAAAGAGAAAAACGTTAAACTAAAATTTAGTTTTAGTAAGAAACAATGTTTAACAAACCTGAGATTTATCGGGCCGTTTAAAATCATTGAACGAGTTTGTAAAGTAGCGTACCGGCTTGAACTACCGGAGGAACTCAGTGGGATACATAGTACGTTCTATGTATCGCATCTCCGAAAATGTCTAGCCGACGAAACAGCTTATATCCACTACGACGATATTGAAGTGGATAATAGTCTAAATTATGCGGTAAAGCCGATTGAAACTCTGGATCGAAAGGTAAAGAGCTTACGAAACAAGGAAATTGACCAAGTGAAGGTCAGGTGGGAACATAGGAAGGGTTCGGATACTACATGGGAATCCGAAGAGGAGATGAGACGACTCTACCCTACATTATTTGGTTCGTACTTCGGTTTTGAGGACGAAACCCTTTTAAGGGGGGTGGACTTGTAACACCCCAAAATTATAAATTTTTATATTTAAAAACTTAATGTCGGTAATAAACAAAATAAACTAACTAGGAATAAATAACCTAGTTAGTTACAAGACTAGTAGTAATTAAGAAACTTGGTTGAAATACACTCTATGCAACTTGGGTAAATTAGAGGGGCCATAAGTGACAAACTAGAAACAAGTTTTAATTAAATAAAACTACAAACACCAAAAAACACACCTTGAGTGTGTGTTCTGGTCGACATCTCCACAGGAGCCAAAAGAACTCTTTGTTCAAACCCTAACAAGTCTAAATCCAAGAAATTAAAAGGCCAAATCAGTCCCAAATCGAAATCCAAGCTTATATTAGTGATCACCTAAGTGAAGGGATCACAAGGTATGTTAAATTTCATCTTTTGGTTATGTCTTTAATTTTGATGAAAACATGAAATCGAAAATTAAGCTTGCATGACCAATGTTTGAATGAAATTAGGAATGAATTCATGTCTAGGAGTAAACCCTAGTCAAATACTTGTTGAATTGATGTTCATAAATGTGAAATTCATGGTCACCCATCTAAGTGTAAAATGGGTTTTGTAGAATGATAAAGAACACTAAGAATTTGATTTTAAACGAGTGTTGTTGATTTACATGAAGTGAATCTAGATGTTATTATGCATACTAGATATAATGAACTTGCAAAAATTGTTTAATTTTGGGCTAAATAGTTAGTCATGAACTTGATAATAGATTTTATAAAACGATGCCCATAAGGTGTTTGTTAAAACGCCTAAGAGAAAACTAAATGTTGAAATTCGGAACAAAACGCATATTTGAATGATGTTGTGAATTATGCGTTATATGACATGAATAGAGTTCTAAATGAATCGTTGATTGAACTCTATAGGCAAAGGAATCGAGTCTTCAAGTGGACAAGCCGGAGCAGACACACGCTTGAAGGGAACGCTTTAAAGGTACGCGACTTGTCGTCTCTTTACATTTATGTAGACAAGCCTAGTCATAGATATGTTTAATGTTGTTATAGCGAAAATAGTTGCGTTTCGTAAGTCTAAGAAGTGATGGAATTCACTTGACAAACCAAACGGGTCAAAATAAATAGTTGGAATGTGTATGATGTTGAAATAGAGAAATTGTAATCGTTTGGTAAGTCTAAGAAGTGATGGAATTCACTCGACAAACCAAACGGGTCAAAATAAATAGTTGGTTAGATATGTTTATTAATAATATTGTTTAATTAGTCATGTTTGGAATGTATATAAAGTGATGTAACTCACTAGATAAAGAACAGGTTAAAATAATGGTCGAAATGGTAGTGTTCGAAGTGACTTGAACGTCACTCGTTAAATTTGAGTTATAAAAGAGTAAACCATGGAATGGAAGTGATACGCTAAGATGGACAAACCAGGGAATGGGTAATTATGGTTAGAAATCAATGATGATGAATTATGCAAGTACGTAACTATGGTTTCGTTACATTATGTTTGATCAGTATTTGTTAATCGACTTTATGTTAGAATGTTATGCAAACTTGATAAATAGATGAAGTGACGAATTTCACTAGATAAACAAACGGGTCAAATGTTGGTTAAAATAAGTTTGGTGTGTCGTAAAGTGGTGGTTTCCATTAGATAACCAAACGGATCAAATATTGGGTGAATTGGTAGTGTTGAAGTGATTTTGATAGTCACTCGACGATTATGAATTATGAAAACGTAGTCCGTTGAACGGACGCGCCAAGAGCAAGACTCTTCTTAAAAAAAAAAACTCATGATATGGGTCAATAGAAAAGTATCATAACTTTTTGATTAGTAATAATGCTTTTGATTGAAATCGTTCATAACAAGCATGACATATCGTGTGCATAAGTTTTGGGAATTGTAGCGAACACCAATGTTGACAAGCCCGGGTAAAAGGGGTAATTTTGTTTAGAAATCATTATGAGTAAAATTTATGTAAGGTTTGACATGTAACCAAACGGGTCGAATAAATAAAAAGGAAATTTTTAGGCGATCGGCCTATAAACATGATTTTATGCAAGTAATGATATTAGACGGGTCCGTAATTAAATTACGGACGCGTAGGAAAAATAATCGCTAAAAACGGATTTGTAGAACAAAAGTTATGGCTATTCAAAGTTGGATTTTTGGAAAAATTGGAGCTGGGCGAATATGTACGTCCAGGGAGTGGACCTGCTGGAAAAACATCTCCCCCGCGGTACGCGACAGGGAGTTGTGGGTCTGGCGCGACACGCGGAGCCGCTCGCGGCCCGTGAACGGTTTAAAGAAGTCTCTCGCGTGGCGCGAGAAATCTAGTTTCGAAATTTTATTTTGTTTACATTTGTTTTGATATTAGAACTTGGTTATACTTGTTTATATATTATCAAAACTAACTTTTAAGTTAGTTTTTGATCGTAGGTGATGTTAGTAATACTCCAGATGGTGTTCAAGCAAATGTCAAGAACCAAACACAATACTTTTGAAGCTTCCGCGAATAATGTTTTGTTTAGTCATATGTTTAAAAACATGTAAACTCTTAAAGGTTTAAAACTAGTATGAATGATGTAATCTTGAACAACTTAATCATGAATGTGTATTAACTCATCAAGGTTTTTGAAAAGTCGTACTTTTAGATATAAAGGTGCGCATTTTAAACAAAAATACGTTTAAGTCGAAAACGGGTGTTACAAGTTGGTAATCAGAGCTCAAGGTTGTTAACAAAGCGTGTTCGGTTCGAAGCTTGATCAAAAATCCGGTAAGAATTATTTTTATGAGTATATTGTAACGAACATTAGGAAAAGAATATGAATTTAAGTGCACGGGAAGAGTGTGTTGATACACTCGAACCCGGAAAGTGCACTAAACATGAATGGTTTAAGAAAGTTACAAACTTGGCTAAATCAAAATGAAAGATGCAAATGATAATGAAACGAAATGTTTGACAATTGATATAGACATTTCAAATTCGAGATGTCTAGTGTTGGTAAAAGATGATTAGGTAGTATGAATCCTAATCATAGATTGATTATAAAATAAGTACTTGTAAAATAAGTATATTTGAATGTCTCGTATAACAATACGGGCAACACTGAATAGTAAGATTAATAATAAATTGGAAATGTTCGAATGATATGATGACCGTGTCTTAAGATGACGGGAGTTAAATAATTTAAATGGCGGAAAGTTCGGAAGCATGACAAAGAACATGCTAGCAAAGAACCTAAATCAAGTGATGACTTGAGACAACGGAGTATCAATCAGGCACACGTTCTAAATTACAATAAGATAAGTGGAATGCAACAATTTACATAATGAACGATAGTTACATATGGGCATATATGATTAGTGAAATGAGAGAATCATATAAAAGAAATATGTATATATATATATATATATATATATATATATATATATATATATATATATATAAATAAAAAATGGTGAGCATGTGAAATCGAGGTAAAAGTAGTCTCGATAAATATTGCAATGGGAAGGAGTACGCATACACTCGAACCCGAGAATGCAATGAAAAATAAGTGTCGTAATAGGAAGGAGTGCGCGTACACTCAAACCCGGGAAACTTAATAAAGTAAATAAATGATGTATTGGGAAGGAGTGTAATTACACCCGAACCCGGTAATAGATGACAAGGTCAAGGTTATAGACTTGGCCAAACCAAATAAAACATGTAGAAATATCGTTTATATCAATAAACGATGTTGTAACACCTTGCAAAATCATGTCCAATGTAGTAACGACACGTGTCATAAACTTTAAACGTGTAAAGAATTGATTTTGAAGGACTAAAGTTGACAAACAAGGAAAAGATATGTGTGAAAGGATCCAAAGTATCAACATTTGAAAATTTCGCCTTTCAACAACCCTATATGATGTTCATACTCTTAAACGAAAGAATTGGGAAACGTATGAAGCCATTTGTGAAAGAAAGTGAAAGTTTACAAGACACGAGGATTAAATGTGTCAACATGTTAAATTAATACCTCTGAGTGACCTTTTAACGAACCCGGAGCTTTGTAACGATTAATTATACTCTCAAGATCAAGTGACGAAAAATTCACGAGGTTTCAATATCGTTTAATATTAAATACGCTAACTTTCGTAAATAAAGGGTTAAAAGCGTCAACGAGGCAAAACTTATGTTTTCGGTTATCGTTTAAGGAAACCGGACCTATCGATGTTTGGTTATATTCTAAGGATCATCAAAATATAAATTTTATGGGTTAAAAGTGCTTAAAATTGAAGTTATGAGGTTTTAAAGGTCCAGGGGTTAAATCTGCCAAGTTTGAAACTTGTATGACTGGTTACCCTTGTGGTGGCGCTGCGCCACACCTAAAGCCCTTTGCCATCGCGCGACGCAACGGCCTAAAATGGGCAGAATCCCTGCACAGATGCAGGTTTCAGCAGGCTTTCTTCTCCAAACCACTTCCACACTCACATAACTCGAAACCTAGGGATGTTTGATGGTTTTAAAAACCACTTAGACACTTGAGAGCATCAGAATTCATCTGGGGACACTTGTAATGATCCAAAGAAGGCTCCATGCACTATATAAAGACCCTTGATGTAGCCACAATCTTTGCTTATTCTAGTTTTTTTTTCACTCATTCTCAATTGCTCTAGCTTTGGAGCATCTCTGAAGCATCCTGGTCATCTAGGAAGCTTTCTTAAGTCTAATCTTCATGCTAAGGACTCTTGTAAGCGTTCTTAGCTCCTGTAGTTAAGTTTTTATTAGCCTAATGACCGAAAGTCAAAGTTATCGTAATGATGCTTTGACTTTGTGATTAATCACTAACGGTCCAGCCATTATTTGAATTGAAAGTGGCAATGTGTTGGTAATTATGTAGGTGTTAAACCCTTAAATGGGCACCTTCTAATTATCACGTTATCTCAGTCAATTGTCGGGTCAAACTACTTAACAGAAAAGTCAAACGAGTCAGTTTTTGCAAAATAACACATAACTGATAATGTAGAAGATATAAAATACATTTTATCACTTAAACAACTTGGTAAATAATATAAGAACATGTTTAGGCATGTTCAACCCGACAATTCTGAGTATTAGGCTCGGATCGCAACTGAAAGTCGCAAAAGTAGACTTTTGCATTGACTTTCAGTTCTGACCCGATTTAGTTTAGTTTATTTATGACTTAGGGTTCCTTTGGGACCACATTACATGTTGGTATACCCCTCTGAGGTTATACTATACGGTTCCATAGAAATCTTAGTTCATTGCATGTTTCCGTTAAATGCTTAAAATTGACCATTTTTCCCTTTTGATATAAAAACGAGATTTTTGAAAATGTGAGAGGACAAAAAGTTTTATTACTGATATATAAGTATGTTCTAAAAATTTGACATCAGTTCCTGGTCTAAAATAAAAGTTATGCAAGATATCGTAAAACAAAAGCTTTTTGTTAATTAAATTGCGTTTTCGGCATAAATAATATTTAAACCCAATTTTTGATACCAAACTTGCTACCCACTATTATGATATAATATTTATGGATTTTTGGAGATTTTTTTCAAATTTTATACTGACCATAGCATAGAGTTCTAGCATAAATTAGGTAATTTACGATAATGCCCTTTTTGTTAATAAAATGAGTTTAATATATGATTTTCATACCAAACCTTTTCCTACTGATATCATATGTTAAATAAAATATTTTAAGCATTAGAGACTGATCAAAACTTCAGAATTTGATAAATACCTTGAATACCGTCAATTACCGACTTTTACGCTAATTAGACGAATAGTATGGTTTAAAACCATATTTAATGCCTAAGACTTGTTACCTACTAATTTTATAAATAAATTTTTATACTTTAACAGTAAGTATAAGTCTTGAACTCAGATTTCCAAATTTAACCTTGAAAGCATATGTGAAATGACCAAAATGCCCATACGGTGCATAGTTTGGCCATAAATGATTAAACGCACATATGTATGATATCTTGATGATATAACAACATAAAATAAATATTTTTATAGAATGTTTGAGACCAGAACCTCAGTTTATGTTTAAACCTCTTTTATAAACTTTAAAATGACCAAAATACCCTTTCGGGGCTTAGATTGTTTTAAATTCGTTTTGGGCATAATGGAAGATATCCAACTGATATCACAACATATTTTAAGCATAATAACTATTGGAACTTGTGTATGACTCATCCGGTTACCCGTTATGCATATACGCATTCGGTACGGTTTATGTAACTAGTTTGCATGAATTAGCTGAAACTGTAGGATCGTTGTGCGACCTGAATGAGTCATTCAGAAGAGCTTATATCCGAATCTAAGGTGGAATTTAGAGAAACATATTTGTGTACAACTTGATTCAATTTAAATGTCTCTATTATTGATCTAACAACAATTTACAATCTGGAGACAATTTGGCAGCACTTCGTTACGAAATCAGAAAAGTTACAAATGACAACCTAGACTCGGGTATTTATAGACATGTAAATTGGCACGGAATAACCAAGGGTAATTTCGTGCGAAATACCTGCTGGTAATTTCATACGAAATAGCCTTTGGCTATTTCGTGCGAAATAGCTAACAATCACACGAAACTCAGTTTCTCGCATCCCGAGCACTGGTTTATCCTATCTTGTTACATGACTTGATACAAGACGAAGTTGTCACACCCCGACCACGTGTAACATACAAAACGTGGCGGAAACGTCGGGGAGTGTTGCAACAGAATTAAAGTTTCATAACCATGGATACCAAAAAGTGTTTCGTTTTATTAAACATTGAATAATTACATCGTCTGGAAATCTAAATACACAAATTAAACATAGTCTATCATTGTTATTGAGTCACTAAGGCCTTGTCCAGTCCTATGTGAGCATGCATCTTATCAATCGATATCATTCAACAATACCTAAAACATATGTGAAAACGAGGTCAGCAAAGAAATGCTGGCGAGTACATAGGTTTTGTGAAAATAAGATTCATGACTTCTGTTTAAGAAAATGTTTAGTCATGAACCTTGTAATTTGCTTTGCCTTTGTAAATCATTTGAAAAATAATAAGTTCAGGTGATATGTATAATAAGAGAATAATGCATGATTAAATGAATAACCATGTAAAATGAGTTTGTATAAGATAAGTTGTTTGTAAATAAATGTCTTGTGAAAAGTATGTTACTTGTATAAAATGTTCTATGTCTCAAACTGAAATGATTCAAATAACGCTACAATATGTAATACCATACAAACACTTATATATAGGAAGTACCAGCGGCGTATCCACCATGCTTGTATCATATTCCACACGCATTGTTACTTAATCACTTAATCAAACCAAACCACCAAAGTAATGTTCATGCCCAAATGTAAATCATGTAATATGTATAACCAATGTCAAAAGTGTTTTTGTGTCAAATGTAAACCATGTATTATGTAACCAAAATAATATCGTATATCGCTTTGAAGCCAATCGTTTACCCAATCGTTAAATCATCGTGTGAAAACCTATCGTTTACCCAATCGTTTAATTCGTTTTAGGTCGTGAAACTACTTAAATGGTCGTCTCGCTAATAACATTCAAACCTTCTTGACTCGCATTAATAAACCCTTACCAAAGGATAGATTAATAATTCGCATTAATAAACCCTTACCAAAGGATAGATTAACATCTCGCATTAATAAACCCTTACCAAAGAGTAAATTAATAATTACAGATTCAGTCGCTACCCACAACACCCACACATAACTACGGGTGTAGTAAATAACGGGACTTGCCAGATCCTATGGTACCATAACCTAATACTGGTCGGCTTGATCATTGCTAATGAATGTCATTTGTTATGTAACTACAACCAACAAGTTTGTTCACTTTATTGAAATCGTTATTAGTTTTGTATAAATCGTTTTAATTGTTTTTGAAACCATCGTTATAACATCGAAAACATTTAGCACATATGAGTCACCCCAAAACAATTGAAAGCAGTAAAATAAGGGAATAATGTACTCGCCTGAGAATGCTTGGAGGTCTTGAACAACAACCAAACAAAGCTAGAGAGAGCACGGAATCAGTCGGCAATCTAAAACTATATAAATAAACCGGACTTAAATCGGGAGATCGGATAGGATGAGGCTTGGTAAACCAAATGAGTGTTGGAACTCATATGATATGGTTTAACAAGGCCTACATACTACAATGAAACCAAACCTAAGTGCTTTCGACCCATCGCGACCCATTAAGGTAGCTTATGCTACTTTAACGCGTCGTGCGCGTGTGAAACGCGTTTGGACCGTCTAACTAGTCCTATGACAAGTGTTATATGCCTAAACATGTTACAAAATCAGTTATGTGACAAAAGTTTAGGTTACATATGCTTAATTACCAATTTTACATGAAAAGGGTATTCTGGTAATTTACCTAAGGCATATAAACTACCTATCATACAACTACTTAAACGACGCGACCATAGGGTATAACCTCGGAAGGTTATTCCCTACCTACTATGGTCACCTAATGTATTTGGTCGGATCCTAATGATCGACCAAATGGGCCGGGTTCGAGGTATAAGCGATTTATTAGATCGCTTACCCTACGACCCTAGACAACGTGGTAATCAGTAGGCATAGTCCCAAGGGACTATAACCAACGTGATTACACTCACGTTGCGAAGTTCAAACGAACTTCGCATTGACCATAACTGGTCAATGTAGAAAGTCAAACAAAGTTTGACTTTCAGACTCGAAAGACTCGAAAAGCAATAAAAGAACGAAAGAATACTTACGAAGGGTCCCCGAATGCTAACCTCGATTCAAAAATCTCAGGTATGAAACAATAGTTTCAACTTAGAGTTTCTCAAATCAAAGTTCTTGTAATTTTGAAGCATGGGGGGTGGGGTATTTATAGTATTCGGTTAGCCGTTAGGATCGTTTCTAGGAAAACGTGATGCGATCTTGGCCATACACTTAGCACACATGGTATTGTAATACCATGTGCCCAAAATACCAGCCCATAGATTCCCAAAACCATGTGCAACAAGTGGGAAGGACTAGATTCGATGTATAAGCAAACATCTTTCAGAAATGACAGTTTTGGTCCCTATTATGTGTTTATGCCATTTCCGACACTTCTAAGGCCCGTAAAGCCAACTTTAAGGCCCTAAAATGATGTCTAAACATTGTGGACATGAAACATGCTAAAAAATATGTCGGATGTCAGTTCGTTTGGTCGTACGAACGCGATGTTCGCTTAATTACGACGGAATGCGCATAAGCGCGAAAAACGATCTAAATGGCATGACGAATGGATTTTTCTTATGCCAAACACTAAAATAAAATATTATAGTGCTTACATAAATTTTTGGATGTCTGGATGTATTCAGAATGTAAGTTATGCGCGAAAATGCAAACTTGTGCACTTTTGACGCTTTTAGTCCCTGAATGACCCAAAAGTTTATTTTAGCACACCTAACCCCTCAAAGCCTATTTCTAAGCTATGTAAAGGATATTTATGGTATGTTTAACTTATGGCCATGTTCCGGAATGTCTGTTACAGTTCAAATTGGCATACTTTCGCAGTTTGTCAACTTTAGTCCCTGTAAGCGATTTAACTTGATTTTGCCATACCAAAGCCTTCAAAACTTATTTCTAAGTTATGTAAAGGTTATTTAAGGTATGTTAAGCCTATGTCACTATTCCGGAGTGTTTGTTGCACTAAACTGGTTATATTTACGCATCGGTGCGCGTATAACCTTCCAGAAAGCGATTTAGAGTTTGAAATTGAACAAGAATTGATATGTGCAAATGATACACATATTTTTACAAATCCCAAGTATGAAATATAATATTTCGTTGGTTTGGTATTTGTTTGATGGCCGTGGAGGCACAGGTGTTACAGAAGTCAACAGACATAGTGCACTAACAGACTCCCCCTTGGATGTTGACGAAGTCTTCAGTGTCTAATCTTTAGCATGACACATCTTCAGTCTTGATCAGTCTTCAAACTCTTTCCGAATTGTCAAACGTTGTAAGCATCCATCAATCTTTATCTTCTTCAATCAGCTACTATCTTTGAATGTTATACCAAGATCTGACTCTGGCATAGAACATTATCATCTTTTAGAAACACTTTTCTCAGGCTCCCCCCTTTCGTCAACAGACATAGTGCACTAACAGACTCCCCCTTGCTTTCTGGTTACAAACTCCCCCTTACATTGAGCTTGTCTTCAGACTTCCCCTTAGTCTCAGCTGTTGGGATCGTAGTCTGGAATCTCATCTGCATCACTCAAACATTTATAACTAACAATGTTTTGAATTTCAATAAACAAATATCTTGACTCTCTAGCAGATTTTAACAATCTAAGAATCCAACTCCCTCACAGTTAATCATCCAAGTTGTTGGTGCAGTCATCTGTCGTCTTCGTCTTATGTCGAGTTTTGGTTGCTTTTCGGATATGTTAGCTTGAAAGTCATGTTAGCTTGAAATCATGTTAGCTTGAGATGTCTGATAGCTTGAACATGTCGGGTAGCTTGAACGTGTCTGGTAGCTTGAACGTGTCTGGTAGCTTGAATGTGTCTGATAGCTTGAACATGTCTGGTAGCTTGAACATGTGTGTGTCATTTCAAGCTAACAAGCATTTAGTATAAATAGGCATGTCATGTTGTCATTTGAAGGTACCAGACCAGAGCCTTGTAATCAATACCGAAGTGCTGCCGGTATATTTTCTGCATGTAATCAGTGTTAAATCAATACAAAAGAAGATTAAAGTGATATTCAAGCTGTTTCTACATTCGTTTCTTAGTTTCCGCCTCTGAAACGGATTAAATCTCTTCTGAACGACTCGTTTGGGTCACAAAACGATCCTACAAGTGGTATCAGAGCTCAGGAGGAAGAGATCTTGCCAAAACAGCTTGTTTTCATCATTTTTTCTGAATTCTACACCTTCTTTCTTCAATTGAACGAGATTTCACGGTCCGAATTGGTTCAAATTTTCACAGTGCACTCGGAATTGGACATAGACAAACCCTTGAAAGTTTTAAGGTCAAATTCGGACTAAAAATGACAAAAACCTGCCTGTTAGCTTGAAATCGTCTGACAGCTTCAAACAGCCTGGTAGCTTGAAATCGTCTGACAGCTTCAAACAGCCTGGTAGCTTGAAACCGTCTGACAACTTGAAACAGTCTGATCGCTTGAAACTGTCTGACCGCTTGAAACTGATTTTCATTTAAAAGTATCAAGTTTCGCTTGAATAGTGATTTCGCTTGAAGAAGGAACTTTGGTTGAAACTTGGTATTTTGCTTGAAAGTTGAATTTGTGAAATTGTGTACCGAAAACATGGATTTTGAAGAATTGTTGGCATATATGAATTATGAATCTCAGCAGTATTTTTCGATAAAGCAAGAAGGAGAAACAGTCTCAGCAAAAGAAGTTGTTGAAAAGGTTCCGATTTTTGATCATTCGTCTGATGAAGAAAGTGACAATTATGAAGAGGAAATACGGAAGCTTGAATATCTTAAACAACAACTTCCATCTGATCAACGTAGTGGAAAGTTATTTTATGCCGATAAAATTGAAAAATTGAAAGAAAAACAAGATGTAAAAAGAAAGAATTAAAAGGCAGTTATTGTTAAAGAAGAGATCAGAGCTGAGCAGGTTGAACAAGTTTCAGCTGTCAAGATTGAGAAAGTAGAATCTGAAAAACCTGTATCTGTGAATCCTGAACCAGAGTTAAAGAAAGAGGTTGCAGAAGACGCACCTATCTTTGATCATTCATCAGAAGAAGAGAGTAAGGATGAAAGTGTTCATGAGGAAAAGAAACAGATTGAAAATATTTCAGCTTTAAAGGTTGTGACAAAAGCTGATGATAAACAGATTCTTGTTTTGTTGAAAAATTGTGAGAAGTTGACATCTGAAAATGACAAACTCTTGAAAGAGGTTGAGAGTTTGTCATTAGAAAACAAAAATCTTAAAAAATCAGAAAATGTTTTGAAAAATCAAATACAAAATTTAGAAAATGAAAAAGTAAAAATGGAAAAAGATTTTCAAAGTCAAATAAAAATTTTAGAAGATGAGAGAGATTTGTTTGGAAAGGACAATCTTGAAAAACAAATTGCAATCAATTCTCATCTTGAAAAAATTATTCGACTTGAAAAGGAAGCAGTGTGTGCTCAAAAGAAAATCAAAGAGTTAGAAGGTAAAATCAGGGAATGGGAAGAAAAGTTGAAGGTTTTTGTGAATACTTCAGCTATTCCCTGCCCAAAACCTGTTAATTCAGTTCCAATAAGTGACAATGTCACAAACTTTGACAAAGTCAAAGTTGAAGATTGCGATGAGAAATCTGATGATGAAAATGAAAAAATGAAGAAAAAGAATTTATTTTTGAAGTTAAAAGAAAAGTTTCAAGAAACTGTTCCACAATCAACTAAAAAGGGAGAATGCTCTAAGCAAAAACCTTTGAAGAAGAAAGTGGAACAAAAACAAAAAGATAAAATTTTGAAAAATGTTCAAAAAGATAATAAAAGCTCATCAGATCGATCATCCAATTGCAATGAAAAATTACAAAAATAAAAAAATGAAAACTCTAAAATTGTTGGCAATAAGTGGTGCAGGTCGGACCACAGTGCTTCAAAGCCAAATCCAGCAAACAAGAGGAGCAAGGATTATCACCAAGCCAAACAGTGTTATGATCTGAATGTTTGGACTGAAAATGGTGATTGGTACGATAACAGAGTGTGTTACCGATGTGGTTATCAAGGACACATTGCTGTTAACTGCCAAAGTTGGAATTATGAGACGAGGTGATGCTTTAATTGCAACATCAGAGGTCACATTGCCAGAGATTGCCCAAGGAGATCAAATGAAAGATTGAGGGTTAATTCTCAAAAGATGGCAAAGAAATCAGTCAATGTCAAGCCCAAAGAACAGAAGGTTCAAGAACCTAAAGTTCAAGAAACGAAAGTGAAGCTTTCTCAGGGGCAGAAAGACAGACTGAGGAAGAAGAGGAAGAAGGCTAGAGAGTATCTAGAGAAGATCTTCTCCTCGGGTTCATATGTTGATAAAAATAAGAGTTCTGATGAATCAACTCACTCGATTGCAAAATCAAGCAAGACGAATTCATCAGATACAAATCTGAGGACGAAAGGGATTTTGAAGAAAGAGAAATTGGTTAATCAAGAGATTAACAAAACAAAGAAAGTAACATTTTCACTTTCTGGCAATGAATTTGTTTCTGTGGAAACAAAGGAGCCACATGTTGGCGATGAATCTGGCTCATCAAAGTCAGACAAGCCACATTCAGGCAATGAATCTGGTGTGGTAAAGCGAGAAGAGCCGGTAGTTGAGGTAAAAACTGAGAATTCAGGTTTAACAATGGATGATGCAAATTTTCCACCATTGTTGAACAAGAATTCAAAATCACCCAAGGACCGTCAGGCTTGGGTGAATCTCTTTAAATGAAAAACCTGACTTGCCGGAGTTCCCAGGTTGGTAAGCGTGGAACATGAATCGGCACATTTCTTGAGAAATTCACGAAAGTGATTTCGACTTAAAAGTGGTAAATCAGGGACATTAAGTTGTACTTGATTTTATACAAGTGATGTTTGTGGATTGATCTTAAAAATGTTAGTTTTTACAAGTGGTTGAAGAAAACAATGTGATGAGTTTATCCCCTAACCTACAAGTGGTTGTGAAAATCAACAAAACTAATTTTCCGGAAAAACCATTTTGATTAAAACAAACTTAAGTGTTTTGAAATCACTATGGGAAAATAGTTTGTTGTGAGGGGGAGTTCTGATTGTTTATGCCAAGTGGATGGCGAATTGAAGTGATTCGATATCAGTTGTCACGTTTCTTGTACAGCTTGTTTTCAAATTTTTCCAGAAAATCAAAATTGAGACATATTTTGATTTTAGGGGGAGTAAAATTTTTAAAAAATTAGAAAATTTGAAAATGTCAAAAACATTGAAAAATGTAAAAATGAGTTTTGTTGTCAAAAAGAGGAAATGATAGTAGATCAGTTGGACTGTCACAGCATGCTAAAGAAATGGAGAGATAAAATGTGATAAGCGATCTCACTAAAGATGTGACGATAGGCTCAGCTAGACTAGTAGATTTGCGATAACGATACAAACCTAAATGAAAAAGCCTAGTTCTAGTGGGAAACATGGTCGAAAGCATAGTACTTAGTTTTGTCCTTCTTGACTGTGTGCCTACTCAGTAATTGCTGATTGTCGAAAGACATAAAACTGGTTAAGTCTGTGAACTTTCACAACTTTGCTGAAAAGTCGCTGTGATTGTGCATTTCATTTTGCAAAGATTTAAACTTGTCTTATTTCTTTATTTTGTTTAAGCATCGGACATCCTCTGCGTATACGTGAGTATCGACCTGGATGTTGTTGCCTAAACGTTCTGTTTTATTTTCTTTGGTGTTTCGTTTAAGCTTTGGACCTCCTCTGCGTATACGGAAGTATCGACCTGGTGGTTAAAGCCTAAACAACTTCAACTTATTTTTATTTTCTTATTTTGTTTAAACATTGGACTTTCTCTGCGTATACAGAAGTATCGACCTGATTGTTAATGTTTAAACATTCTGCTTTATTTTTGCACAAATCACAGTTGATATAAGTTTAAAGGCATTACTTGAGTCAGTGTATTGCATGATGAGGGGATATGCTGAGATCGTGGGGTCCATAAGAACTTAGTGCTATCTTAATATACCTTAAAGTATCGGTAAGCAGATTGAAAGTTTTTAGATTGAGTTTAAGTGGACAACAATATCGTCAATCAACGTGAATTGTTTAGAACTTAAAATGTTTAAAGCTTAACGGTGTTGGTGATATGTCTTAAAAACTGATATGATCCTCTTACACAATCTCACAAAAATATTGTTTGTAAATATTTAATTTTCTGCATTTCTGTTTCAGTCAAAAATTCAAAAAGATTTTAGTGTATTTTAACATAAATTTTGAAAAATACAAAGGATTTTCGACAACTGATGTTGGAAAGCTGATATTCAAAATTTCAAGTGCTAAACTTGATGAACAGGTTTGGAAGTGTGAGTTTAACAGTAGAAATTTGTTTTGAGAAAGAAGTTGAGATTAGTTAATCAGGGTCATTAATTTGAACCTGATGGAACTATTTCTAATAAGTTTTTCTTATTAATTTAAGTAAAAACTTATGTTTTTGGTGAGAAAATATGTGCAGAAGTTGAGCTGATCAGAGATAAAGCCAGGGATTGAACTCAAGGTGATAGCTAATTCCAGACGGCGATCCCATCATGATGAGAGGGGGAGTCTGACGAGGTTAGAGCCAAAGAGAAGATCCTGGTATATGCCAAGAAAGAAAAGAGACTGATAAAGACTGAAGATGCGAAGACTCGACACTTAAGACTCGTCAACATCTGAGGGGGAGTCTGTTGGTGCATTCATCTGTCGACTTCGTCTTATGTCGAGTTTTGGTTGCTTTTCGGATATGTTAGCTTGAAAGTCATGTTAGCTTGAGATGTCTGATAGCTTGAACATGTCTGGTAGCTTGAACGTGTCTGGTAGCTTGAACGTGTCTGGTAGCTTGAATGTGTCTTATAGGTTGAACATGTCTGGTAACTTGAACATGTGTGTGTCATTTCAAGCTAACAAGCATTTAGTATAAATAGGCATGTCATGTTGTCATTTGAAGGTACCAGACCAGAGCCTTGTAATCAATACCGAAGTGCTGCCGGTATATTTTCTGCATGTAATCAGTGTTAAATCAATACAAAAGAAGATTAAAGTGATATTCAAGCTGTTCCTACATTCGTTTCTTAGTTTCTGCCTCTGAAACGGATTAAATCACTTCTGAACGACTCGTTTGGGTCACAAAACGATCCTACACAAGTCCAACTTAATGACCTTGGAGATATCACAAACTTTTTTTGATTTTTGAATTAAAATTTCAAGTTTCAAATTAATGAACTTATTTTATTTTTCAGAAACACAATCAGCATACTTAGATTTTGAAACTCAACATCCCAAACATCAGTTGTCGAAAATAAAATAGAATCAATATCTTTTTGTATTTTTCTGAAATATAAAGCAGTAAAGAAATATTTACAAACATATTTACAGACAATATTTTTGTTTGAGTTTGCGTCAGAGGATCATATCAGTTTTTGACAAGTCACAAGTACCGTTGAGCTTAGTTACACATTAAGAATTAAACAATTCACTTAGATTGTCGATATACTGATCCACTTAAATTTTCACACAAATTTCAACTGATTCAGGATACGAATTAGGTGTATTAAGAACTTAAACTCATTCATGTGTCCCACCTCTTGAATATACTCCCGTATCCAGATCCCAATATTCAGTCTTACAGGTGAGTATACCTAGATGATATCTGTAAAGGGTTAAATGCGAGACCGTGAGAGCTCAGGCTATTGCTTCCGCAAAATCAGAGAGATGATGGTTCGACTTTAGGTGTGTTCCCTTTAGAGAATCTTTTCTTCAATAGCACATGATTAGCATTTTGCAACGTTTCATCATTTTTTATGCTGAGGGTGTGCTTTTATTTCAAGCATGCAGAAAGTATTATACGGGGACTAGGCCATTGCTTCTGCATTATCAGAAGTCCCGGAATAATACCCCAGATATCACTAAGCATAAAGACCTAGTATCTCAAAAAGAGGGGTCCTTCAAACAAGATTTCAGGGGTTACCTATATATCCAAGTAGTGTTCCCCACGAAACAAGCAAGTTTGAATTTAAGTTTATATCCCGAAAAAGTTTACTAAATGTGCAAAAACCTATCGGCATATCATCAGTGAGACCGTTTAACGCTATTTAATCATTATATTTTTTTAGCATACTGTAACTCTCTACTGATGTACTATCATTTCCTCTTTTTACACAAAAACTCTTTTTTTGAATTTTATCATGTTTTTGACTTTTTCAAATTTTCTAATGTTTTTGGATTTTCTGACAATATTACTCCCCCTAAAATGCAAAATCATTTAAAAGAAAAATTGACAAACCGACACTGATAGCTTTGTCTCGCCATCCATTTTCTGCTTTTTGTACACTAAATTGCAGAAAAAATATACGCATGAGAAGCAGAAATTATAATGTACCCCCATGATTTAAAACACATTGATATTTTACAGTTTGAAAACCGTTTTTCAATCTTGTGAAATTAATCATGTTTGTTCCGCCGTGAGGGTTTCGGCATATTCAAACAACATATTTTTGAATTTTTGGATTTTTGACAAATTTAAAAACATATTTTTGGTTTTTAAATTTTTAGGGTTTTTTTGAAATATTGTTTATTTATGTACAGAAATCAAACAAACTCCCTGTTTAACCATCACAGGATTCAGCAGCCTCCTCTTCCCCTCGTGCCAGGCTGCTCCGATTTCCATTCTCACAGTCTTCAGCTTTCTTGAGCACCTGCACATTCAACTAATTCAATTACTTGAACAAATTAGCCCAGGTCTGTTGAACCTTAGGCATTTCAACACAATATGCTTCATTCAACTTCGGAAAATCTTTGTCATCCTGTACAAAGATTTTGTCAATTTCGACTTCAATTTTAATTTCATCTTTTTCATCTTTTACAGAAACGATTTGTTTCTTAGCACTCCAAGTCTGACCTTTAGGAGTACCTCGTTTGTAAAAATTTGACTCTTTTTGAACATTTTGATTTTGAACAACAACTTTTGGTTTCCAAAACTCATTTGGTTTTGTTGCATCGACAGTTGTTTTGCAACTTTGTGTTGTTCTTAAACTAGGTGTGTGAGAATTTCAGATCTGTCTTGAATCGAACCTATTCGGGTTTGATTTCCAAGTATGGTTTGAAACAAACTTGTTTGTGTTGTACCTCCAAGTTTGTTTTGAATCAAAGTTTGTTGACCTTTGTTTCACATCCTCAGATTTTTGTTTCTCAACATTATCAAACTTCTTTTTCGACTCAACATCAACAGGTTCTTGAGCATAGAACTCTTCATTAGACTGTCGTCTAAATTGGAGTTCTTTCTCTTCTTCAGAACTTGTTCCATGAACAAAATTCATCTTTGCCTGATAATTTGGCATTTCATTTCTTTTCCAACTTTGTTTCTTTTTATAACCTAACCCAGCCTTCATGTTTTTCTTCTTGTAACCAGGTTTATTATAAAAAGTTTTGTGACTCTTTCCAGCAAAATTTGAAATTTCAGATTTTTCAATCTCAACCATTTTAAAAACTTTATCAATCTTTTCTGAAATCACATTCTGAATTGGGAATACAACATCTAAGAATAATTTGTCCGATCCAATCATGGTATAAACCAATCCTTTTGAATCATCATTCAGATTTTTCTCAGATTTTGAGTTTTTCAGATATCCATCATGAAAATTACCTTCATTTTCATCCTGTGATTCAGATTTACCTTTTTCAACCGACTCTTCTTTCAATACACTTTCAACTACCTTACCTACCACCTCTGAATCACTAGAATCATCAGATTTGGAATAGGTTACGTCAATGTTATCTGGCAATTGATCTACCATGTTGAAAGCTTTTTCGACCTTTTCATCATCATAAAATGCAAACTTTTCCGGTGGTGGTACTTGATGAAACTCTGAGCCAATGCCTTTCTTGTTTTGCTCAGACTCACCATCTCCCGGTTTTATATTGAAAATACGTTCAAGCACATATGATGACGCATGATAACTTTTTAACTTGTTATTATCCTGTTCTAAATCAGCAATCTGACGCTTTAGCTTAGCAACATCTTCAATATAAGAGTTTACAACTTGTTGCTTTATTTCATACTGTCGCTTAAGCGTATTAGTTGTTTCAGAACAGTAATCCAATCTTGATTGAACAAATTTCATTTCACTTTTCACCTTTTCATATGACTCTTTTGTAATATGATATGCCAATTTTATTGAATCATATTCCTTTTTCATTTCTTGACAAACATTCTTCTTTCATTTTCAAAACATTTTCGTTCAACACTTCATTTTCTTTTTCTAGCTTTTTACATTTTTCCGAAAGTTTTCCGTCACTATCTTTCAAAACTTTTTCATTTTCTAACAATTCTTTGTATTTATTTTTGAAAACTTCTTCTATCTTTGTAAATTCAACATCTCTTGTTCTAAACCTTTCGTCTTTTTCAATACAAGCACTGCACGTTTCCATGCATTTCTTGCATTGTTAAACAATGTTCAAGATTTCAGAATCAGAATTTACCTCAGTGATTGGCACCTCGATGTTCTCTGCTGCATTTGTCTGATCAACATCTTTCTGCTTCAGTTCAGTTTCACTCTTCTTTTCTTCACCAGGTCCAGCATCACCAACAACCTTCGAAATCTCATCCTTCACTTTAATCAAACTTTCAACTTTCTTCACAACTTCTTCAATTTGCTGTTCTTCGGTAACAACTTCTTTCATAACAACTTCTTCTTCTATCTTCACATTCTCTACTATCACATCTTCAGCGACCTTCTTCAACTCATCAACCATCTTCTCAACATTATTCTTCATTCTCTCTTCATCCCTTTTCCTCAAACTCGATGTCATGACATATCTTATGTCTTTTTCATGCCTTTTCGCATATGTGTTATCATTTGATACATTTGTATAATATTCGACAGATCGAGGAATTATGAGAAGAACATCATCAAAAATTATGTCTTTCTTCGGAACAACAGGTTCATCCATTCTGTTGACATAGCACTCTCGTTTTTTATCCCATCTTTTATTAATCACTGCACTTTCATATTCTTCTTGCATTTCATCAATTCTGTTTGCAGCAATGTTTCTTTCTCTGTACGTTTTCTCATTCAGAATCTCTTCTCTGATTTTTCCTTTGATTTCAACCATAATATTTTGTTTTCTGGTTTCCTCTTTTACTTCAGCAACAAAAACATAATGGTTGCTCTTTGATGTACTTCTTCCATGAGCTGTAACTCGATTATCAACACGATCTTCTTCAGGAAGAATCTGACTCCAATCATATCCTTCGTCATCATGGATTAATGCACAAGCTCTTGATTTTTCTCTAGGATTATTTTCAATCATCTTTGGCTCTTCTTTGCTATGATGATAGATTGCCTTTCGGTAATAATCCTCATTGAAAGGATGTTCATTTCCACTAACTGTAGAATTGTTGCATTCTCTCTTGAAATGACCTTTTTGCTTACATTTGAAGCAGGTCACTTTGGACTTGTCAAATCCCAGTTTCGTTGATGGTCCACCGATTGACTGTTTTCCAGTAATCTCCATATATCTCTGAGCTCTGCGGATGCAACTTGCCAAACACCAGCAAATATCTATGAGTTCCATTTCTTCTGGATCAATCTGGTCGTAGTCTTCTTTGGTTAACTCCGAGTTTCCAATTTTACCAGCTACAAGACCTTCATACGATTCCAGAACAGATGCAAGGAAGCTCATTTGCTATTTAGCTGAGTTGATGCTCATTGCAGGATAATTTTTCAACTTGAGAGCAATGTTGCACAGTATCTCTTCTGATTCTTCAGAATTGGCTTTTGAAGAAAATGAATGATAACCCGGATCATAACTTGATAAGCTTTTCTGAGGTTCTTTTGTCCTCTAACCACTGAATGCTGTCTTTGGTGATTCACCAACTTTCATTGAAGGTAAGTTTCCTTTGTAATAGAGACCAACATTCTGTTGTTGTGAAGAACCGCTCATCTTGTTTTGTTTCTGCAATTCAAGCTCATGAGTTTCAATCTTTTCAATTAACACATCGAGAGAAATTGTTTCATACAAAGCATCATTTTTCAATATAAACACAAACGTTTGCCATTGATCAGCTCGTGGTAACGCTTCTATGATTTTCTCAATTATTTCTTCTCTCCTTTTCAATCTTAAATCTTTCAAGTTCAATTTTTAGATAACAAAAACGTTCAATCTTTTGTCGAACTGATTCACCTTTCAAACTATCAAACAAATCAAATTCTTTCTTTAACAAAGCAATTTTATTTTTCTTGATTTGTTTACCCCCCTCAGCTTTAACCCGTAAGGCTTCCTAAACAGATTTTGATGATCCGTCATGTTGTAGTAACGCAAACATGTCATTTCTAATTGATGACTGGATCAAGGCAATCATTCTCTGTTCGGCTGCAAATTCAGATTTATCTTCTTTGGATAAGTTCTTGAGTGGAAGATCTTCTCCTTTGTCATTTTTTGGTCTTTCCTATCCGAACTCTAGACAGAACCAGCTTTCATGTGCGTAAGCTTTTGCCCAGTTAATGAAACGTTCTTTCCACCAAGTATAGTCTTCAATACTATCAAGCTTGGGTGGGTTTGAATGAGTTCCATAAAAGTTATCATGATTAATGTTTTCATTGACTGCTTTTGTTATAGTTTTTTGTGTAACAGTTGAAGTTTCGGAAGATTCTGATGTTAAAGCGTTGTAGAACGTGTTGTAGAATTCTTCAGCCATAATGAGAATTTCTTGAATTTCCTTCAAACGAAATAAAGATCTACAAACAAAATCACTTTGGTGCGAAATATCCTTCTTCAAGCGAAATTACCTGAAATACAGCTTTAAACGAAATATCAATTCAAACGAAATATAGTTTCGTACGAAATTAACTTGCATTCAAACGAAAACAACTTCTTTGGAATGAAATAGTAATTTCGTATGAAATATCTCAAACGAAATTACCAGCAATTTCAAACGAAATTAGTCACAAAATGTAATTTCGTGCGAAATTAAGATGCTATTCCATGCGAAATTATGATGACATCAGCATATCGGTCCAATTTTTGTCCAATTAATCCAGTAATAGGTCGAATTATGATCTGAAACTTTCAAGGATTCATTAAAACTGTGTTTCGCATGTAATGTGTGAAATTCAATCCATTTTTACCGTGAAAAGTTGATTAATTTGAAAAAGAAGGTGTAGAAGTCAAAAATCTGATGAAATCAAGCTTGAACTCTTCCTCCTGAGCTCTGATACCACTTGTAGGATCGTTGTGCGACCTGAATGAGTCGTTCAGAAGAGCTTATATCCGAATCTAAGGCGGAATTCAGAGAAACGGATTTGTATACAGCTTGATTCAATTTAAATGTCTCTATTATTGATCTAACAGCAATTTACAACTTGGAGACAATTTCGCAGCACTTCGTTACCAAATCAGAAAAGTTACAAATGACAACCTAGACTCGGGTATTTATAGATATGTAATTTCAAATGGAATAACCAAGGGTAATTTCGTGCGAAATACCTACTGGTAATTTCTTACGAAATAGCCTTTGGCTATTTCGTGCGAAATAGCTAACAATCACACGAAACTCAGTTTCTCGCATCCCGAGCACTGGTTTATCCTATCTTGTTACATGACTTGATACAAGACGAAGTCAACAGACATAGTGCACTAACAGAAACGGGTCAAACCTTATCATTTTTACTTCAAAATCCAGAAGGTGTTTTGTTTACCCATTATATACAAGTCTTCATACTTGTCGGGTCTAAATCACATTCCAATCTGGTCACCGCTTAATATAGCGTTTCGTACCGTAAACCTTTCTTTAAAACTAACCGGTCTAAGTTACAACTTAAATAAGACCCGTTAGGAATCTAATAGGTTAATAAAACCTTCGTTCCAGATTGAGAGCCCCGGTAGAAGTACTTGCACTTGCTGATTAGAATATACGGCTGAGTTTAATTTACATTTTTAGCTCAGGTAAATACTTTTAACTTATTTTCCCTTATACGGGCTTGGGATACGGTAAATTATTACCGCTTGGTCGGGTGTAGAAACCTTTTAATCGAATATGGCTAAATTGTATAATCTCGTTTTAATCAGTATTGCTTGATAACAAATAACATTGGGGGTTAACGACCATGTCCTGGATATCCTTGGCTCATTAAAAAAGCGTGAATGTCCACGACTTAAGCACGGGGTGTAGGCATACACCTGTCCGTTGCGTATGTAAAAGATATACTCACTTGTGAGGAAACTTCTTGTGAGTTTATATTTGTGGTGTGTTGATTAATCTTGTTCGGCTTTTATACCGGCCCTAAATGTTGGACAAACATGTAAATCTGATACAAGATTGTTATTAATATAATTGTCCCAAGTTATAAAATGTTTGTGCCTTGTGCATTTAAACCAATTTTCATAAATGTTTTCAAAAGAGTCGGTTAATTGTATTTACCAGTGTAAACTGACGTATTTTTCCAAAAAGACTAAGTGACAGGTACTATACGTAATTGGCTGGGAGCTCGGGGTGTTAATAAGGAATCTTAAAAGTTCTAAATGTCTAAAGTCTGTTGAACAATGTTTACATTTCTGTTTTAAGATCCGCCTATGGATCCATTATCGACCGTTTGTATAATATTTTATTATACTTTTCAAATTCGGTTTGTATTATTATTTTAGTCTTCCGCTGTGCATTAAACTGTGATTAATTGTCTAGGATGATATCAACTACATAATGATACTCCCTACCGGGCCCACCGGTAACACGTGGAAATATCGGGGTGTGACAGGTTGGTATCAGAGCCAATATTGAGTGAATTAAACACTAGCCTTTTGTGTTTAATCTCAATGACACAGTTGTACATTCCTCGACTTCCGAGTCTAGACATGAACTAGGAATAATCTCATCCCTATTAAGTATACATTGTTTTCGATATTTATGCGTTTCAGGAACATGTCGCCGAGTAAAGCTACCAATGGTGGAAGCTCTCCAAACCCGAAGTCTGAGAATGTTAAGCTTCGTACCACAGCTCGAATAAGCGTACGAACAGTATGGAGAAAGGAACTTTTTGGACCCATTCCCAAAACCAAACCAGTTGAAACCATTAACCATATTTCAGATTCTGTACCTCAGACTTTTAAAAATTCAAATGAGAAGCCAACATCGGAGGAGTCCATACCACTAGTCCCTGAGGCTCCCACTCCAAATATGATACCTATGGACTCAAATGATCCACATTTCTTACCTCCAAGTCTTGGAATCCCAAACATGGCTTACACCAGTCCTAACCCTATTCATGATCCATATTATTCATTAACCATAGAATCCTTGGATTCCACTTTTGCAAAGGTTCCTAATAGGGAAGATTTTGACTATCCACCAAAACCTTCAGTATCCGAACCACACACAGTGAGCCAAGGAGAAAACTTTCAGAAATAAAATGAGGAAGAAACTCCTTTTGTTGTATTTCATTTCTCTAGTAGTCCCTATAAGGACATATTTATCTTTTAAGTCCATGCGTGGACGAACTTATTTGTTTAAGACCCGTTTAGGGCAATTATTGTAATTCTTAGGATCATTTATGAGAAGTTCCTTTTTGCAATTACTTTTGGCTTTAAATATACATACATACATATATATATATATATACTATATCCCAAAATCAAAATATCATTTTTATAATTGATCTGCCTTTAAAATATCAAAATAAAATCTTAAAGGTAAAACCTAGCCTATATGTCATTTTTAGACATGGCCGTGATGGAAAATCCTTTTTAAGATAATAACTCCTTGTTAACACCTAAGAACGTGTTAGCACTCTTGACAAATGTGGTTCGAGAAAATCACACTAGTCATCCTTATATTGGATTCTTCCAATTCCTTATCTAGCCTAATGATCTAGAAATCATGGCTCAAATCATCAAATAAGATGATCATATTATAAACATCCATTAGTGATGAAATGCCTACGGGCTATACCTAGACAAATGACAGTTGTAGTCTACGACTCACTGTTAAGAAAAGGTGATGAACTATGTTCAAACCTTAATGCCTCAATCTTGCAAGATCATGGCTTGTCCTTGTGACTAGGCCTTTTGTGCCAACTTTAATATCCCTAATAATTTATAACTGGGATTAGTTAAAAGGTAAATTTTAAAATAAACCTGATAATAAATTAACCACTATGGTCTATGCTTACCATGGTTAATGAATCACCGAAAATGATGATTCCATAATAAACCTCTGAACAAACTGTTGTCAATTTGTTTTATAGCAATCAAGCTTCGGCATGTCTGAATCAGAAGAGGTTAACAGTCATCCAAGGGAGAGAAACGACACCACCAGAATAAATGTAGCTGGTGCAGATCTTTAAGCATTGATAGACAATGCTGTTACTAGAGCTATTGACAGACAGTTCAAGGAACCGAGTAATACTCGTACAAAGACTCAATCCGTGGCTCATAGTAAGCCCCCTTCTAAAACACATGAGTCAAATAAGGACAATTCTCATCACTCATCGAATCAGAAAAGTATCCCATCCAAACAAATTGTGCTTAATCAAGAGCCACTTGTCAAGAGTTGCTCTTACAAATACTTTGTCTCTTGCATTGCCAAGGGACTTTACAGGAGAAAACGGAGCCATTGATTGTATGACATGGCTCGATGAGATGGATACTGTAGTTGATATCAGTGGTTGTGCGGAACAAGATATTGTGAATTTTGTTTCACAATCATTTAAAGGAGAAGCATTGGCATGGTGGAGATCGTTGACCCAAGCCACGGGGAAGATCCTATTGTATAACTTGTCTTGGGATCAATTTGTTGCACTGATCAAGGAAAACTTCTGTCCTCAGCATGAAGTAGAAAAGATTGAAACAGACTTCTTAACTCTGGTCATGAAGAATTTGCATTGTCAGGCGTATGTGACGAGTTTCAACACCATGTCCTGTCTGGTTCCCTATTTAGTCACCCCTGAACCTAAACGCATAGCGCGTTTTATTGGAGGACTAGCACCAGAGATCAAAGGAAATGTCAAAGCATCCAGGCCTACCACTTACAGGTCCGTGGTGGACTTGTCTCTATCCCTCACATTAGATGCTATCAGGAATAAGTCTATTAAGACTTCTGAGGAGGGAAAGAAGAAACGAGAAGAGGAAAGCTCTCATCGTTCTGAAAAGAAGAAAAAGGGAAACTCCGATCATAAGAAAGGTTCCGAGTTCAAGAAAAACTCGAGTCAGTCTGATAACAGACCCAAGTGCAGGAACTGCAGAAAGCATCATTCTGGAAAGTGTACGATCGACCCACATGCTAAACTGTGTGGAATCTGCAAGACCAAGGGTCACAAGACTTTAGAGTACAAAGAGTTAAAGAACGCGGCTTGTTACAATTGTAACGAGAAAGGGCACATCATAACCAACTGCCCAAAACTTGCAAAGAAGCCTGAAGAGGCCAAGAAAACAAACGCACGAGTCTTCCAGATGAACGCTCAGGAGGCAGTACAGAATGATAATGTTATAACAGGTACTTTCCTCATCAATGATGTATATGCTAGAGTTTTATTTGATTCAGGTGTAGGCAAGTCTTTTGTGGATAATAAATTTTGTAAACTGTTAAATCTGCCTGTTAAAACTCTAGACATAAAATATGAGGTAGAATTGGCCGATGGTACTTTAGAGACTGCTTCGACAATTTTAGATGGATGTTTTATATCCATTAGGAACCACTCCTTTCCGTTGTCCTTGTTACCAATGAAGCTAGCAGGATTTGATATAGTTGTTGGCATGGATTGGTTATCTTTTAACCAAGCTCAAATTGCATGTGATAAGAAGCAAGTGGTTATCAAAACCCCTTATGGTGAGTCGCTTACAATTCAAGGAGATACGCAATATGGATTGCCTAAACAAGTATCTATGCTTAAGGCATCTAGATGTTTGAAGAAAGTTTGTGTCATTTATATGGCACAGGTGACGATAGGCGAACCAAAGCCCAAGATCGAAGAAATTCCTGTTATTTCTGAATATCCAGACGTATTCCCTGAAGAATTACCTGGTTTACCTCCAGACAGGCAAGTGGAATTCAGGATAGATATTATTCCTGGAGCATCACCAGTTGCAAGAGCACCTTATCGGTTGGCACCGACTGAGATGAAAGAGTTAAGAACACAGTTGGATGATTTGTTGGAAAAGGGTTTTATTAAACCAAGCTTATCTTCTTGGGAGTGCCCATTTTATTTGTGAAGAAGAAAGATGGCTCGATGCGTCTATGCATCGATTATCGCGAACTGAACAAAGTTACAATTGAGAACATATATCCGTTGCCCAGGATCGACGATTTATTCGATCAGCTCCAAGGAGCAAGTTACTTTTCAAAGATCGATTTGAGGTCGGGTTACCATCAGCTGAAAGTCAGAACCAAAGACGTGCACAAGACCGCATTCAGAACACGATACGGTCACTATGAGTTCTTGGTGATGCCTTTCGGGCTCACTAATCCACCTGCAGCATTCATGGATCTCATGAATCACGTTTGCAAGCCGTATCTAAACAAGTTTATCATTGTCTTCATTGATGACATTCTTATTTATTCAAAGAATCAAGCCGATCATGAAAGACATCTACGGTGTATCCTTAAACTTCTACAGCAAGAGAAGCTCTACGCCAAGTTTTCCAAATGTGAGTTTTGGCTTCGTGAAGTCCAATTTCTTGGACATGTGGTAAGCGAGCGTGGTATCCAGGTGGATCCCGCTAAAATTGAAGCGATTACGAATTGGCAAGCACCTAAAACACCTACATAAATTCGCAGCTTCTTGGGTCTAGCAGGATACTACAGACGTTTCATTGAAAACTTTTCAAGGATTGCTACACCTCTAACTTCGTTAACTCGCAAGAATGTCAAGTTTGACTGGGGTCCCAAGAAACAAGAATCTTTTGAGATCCCCAAGCAGAAATTAAGCAATGCTCCTGTGTTGACATTGCCAAAAGGAGTCGTAGAATTTGTGGTTTACTGCGACACATCGCAAACTGGTATGGGTTGTGTGCTTATGCAGAGAGCCAAGGTCATTGCCTATGCTTCACGACAATTAAAAGTGCACGAAAAGAATTACACCACTCATGATTTAGAATTGGGTGCCGTTGTATTTGCACTAAAACTTTGGAGGCACTATCTATATGGAACCAAGTGCGTGATCTATTCTGATCATAAGAGCCTTCAACATTTATTTAACCAAAAGGATCTCAATATGAGGCAGCGACGCTGGATGGAAACATTAAACGACTATGATTGTGAAATACGCTATCATCTGGCAAGGCAAATGTGGTCGCCGATGCCTTAAGCAGAAAAGAAAGGACCAAACCAATAAGGATCAATGCCAAAAGCATTGAGTTAAGGAACAACTTAAATGAAAGGTTATTAGCCGCTCAGAAGGAAGCTGTTTTAGAAACTAACTATCCGAATGAGAAGTTAGGCGTAACTGCCGATCAATTGTCTTATGGCAAGGATGGAATCCTTAGATTAAATGGTCGAATCTGGGTTCCAATCCATGGAAGGCTTAGAGATGTGATTCTTCAAGAAGCTCATAGTTCAAAATATTCAGTCCATCCAGGCAGTGAGAAGATGTACCAGGATTTAAAGGCAAATTTTTGGTGGATAGGTTTGAAGAAATCTATAGCCACTTATGTGGCTAAATGTCTGACGTGCGCGTAGGTTAAAGTCAAGCTTCAAAAGCCGTCAGGTTTACTATAACAGCCTGAACTTCCCACTTGGAAGTGGGAATTGGTAACTATGGATTTTATCACCAAGTTACCAAAGACGAAACGTGGGAATGATACAATATGGGTTATAGTTGACAGATTTACGAAGTCAGCTCATTTTATAGCCATAAATGAGACGTATAGCTCCGCTAAACTAGCCCAGCTATATGTGGATGAGATTGTATCCCTCCATGGAGTGCCAGTATCTATTATCTATGATAGGGATACAAGATACACATCTCATTTTTGGAAAAGCTTTCAGCAATCTTTAGGCACTCGTTTGAATTTCAGTACTGCTTATCATCCTCAGACGGATGGGCAAAGTGAGCGTATGATTCAAACCTTGGAAGACATGCTGCGTGCTTGTGTTATTGACTTGGGTGGAAGTTGGGATGACCATCTTCCTTTAATTGAATTTTATTACAACAATAGCTATTATTCGAGTATCCAAGCCTCACCTTTTGAGGCCTTGTACGGAAGGAAGTGCAGAACGCCAGTTTGTTGGGCGGAGGTTGGAGAAACCCAACTGTCAGGAATTGATATAGTCCTCGAGACGACGAATAAGATTGTTCAAATCCGTGATCGTCTCAAAGTTGCCAGGGATAGGCAGAAAAGCTACGTAGATAAAAGACGTAAACCTCTGAAATTCGAGGTAGTTGATAAAATGATACAATATGGGTTATAGTTGACAGATTTACGAAGTCAGCTCATTTTATAGCCATAAAGGAGACGCATAGCTCCGCTAAACTAGCCCAGCTATATGTGGATGAGATTGTATCCCTCCATGGAGTGCCAGTATCTATTATCTCTGATAGGGATACAAGATACACATCTCATTTTTGGAAAAGCTTTCAGCAATCTTTAGGCACTCGTTTGAATTTCAGTACTGCTTATCATCCTCAGACGGATGGGCAAAGTGAGCGTATGATTCAAACCTTGGAAGACATGCTGCGTGCTTGTGTTATTGACTTGGGTGGAAGTTGGGATGACCATCTTCCTTTAATTGAATTTTCTTACAACAATAGCTATTATTCGAGTATTCAAGCCGCACCTTTTGAGGCCTTGTACGGAAGGAAGTGCAGAACGCCAGTTTGTTGGGCGGAGGTTGGAGAAACCCAACTGTCAGGAATTGATATAGTCCTCGAGACGACGAATAAAATTGTTCAAATCCGTGATCGTCTCAAAGTTGCCAGGGATAGGCAGAAAAGCTACGTAGATAAAAGACGTAAACCTCTGAAATTCGAGGTAGTTGATAAAGTGCTACTCAAGGTGTCACCCTGGAAAGAGGTGTTGCGTTTTGGCAAGAAGGGCAAGCTGAGCCCAAGATACACAGGACCATTCGAGATCATCGAATGTGTCGGAACTGTAGCCTACAAGCTAAATTTACCGGAAGAACTCAGTGGAATACATAATGTGTTCCACATCTGCAATTTAAAGAAATGTCTAGCCGATGAATCACTAGCAATTTCGCATAAGGACGTGCAGATTGGCGAAAGCTTGAAGTTTATCGAAAAACCTTTGTCGATCAAGGATCGACAGGTTAAAAAGCTTCGAAGAAAAAGTGTGCTGATTGTGAAGGTAAAATGGGATGCCCATAGAGGCCCAGAATACACGTGGGAGGTTGAATCCACGATGAAACAGAAATACCCTCATTTATTTCAGTAAATCTCAAAGTCGAGATTTCTTTTAAGGGGGTGAGGATGTAACACCTCGCAAAATCATGTCCAATGTAGTAACGACACGTGTCATAAACTTTAAACGTGTAAAGAATTGATTTCGAAGGACTAAAGTTGACAAATAAGGAAAATATACGTGTGAAAGGATCCAAAGTATTAACATTTGAAAATTTCGCCTTTCAACAACCCTATATGATGTTCATACTCTTAAAAGAAAGAATTGGGAAACGTATGAAGCCGTTTGTGAAAGAAAGTGAAAGTTTCCAAGACGCGAGGGTTAAATGTGTCAACATGTTAAATTAATACCTCTGAGTGACCTTTTAACGAACCCGGAGCTTTGTAACTATTAATTATACTCTCAAGATCAAGTGACGAAAAATTCACGAGGTTTTGATATGGTTTAATATTAAATACGTTAACTTTCGTAAATAAAGGGCTAAAAGCATCAACGAGGCAAAACTTGTGTTTTCGGTTATCGTTTAATGAAACCGGACCTATCGATGTTTGGTTATATTCTAAGGATCATCAAAATATAAATTTTATGGGTTAAAAGTGCTTAAAATTGAAGTTATGAGGTTTTAAAGGTCCAGGGGTTAAATCTGCCAAGTTTGAAACTTGTATGACTGGTTACCCTTGTGGTGGCGCTGCGCCACACTAAAAGCCCTCTGCCATCGCGCGACGCGACGGCCTAAAATGGGCAGAATCCCTGCACAGATGCAGGTTTCAGCAGGCTTTGTTCTCCAAACCACTTTCACACTCACATAACTCGGAACCTAGTGCTGTTTGATGGTTTTAAAAACCACTTAGACACTTGTGAGCATCAGAATTCACCTGGGGACACTTGTAATGATCCAAAGAAGGCTCCATGCACTATATAAAGACCCTTGATGCATCCACAATCTTTGCTCATTCGAGTTTTTTTTCACTCTTTCTTAATTGCTCTAGCTTTGGAGCATCTCTGAAGCATCCTTGTCATCTGGGAAGCTTTCTTAAGTCTAATCTTCGTGCTAAGGACTCTTGTAAGCGTTCTTAGCTCCTGTAGTTAAGTTTTTATTAGCCTAATGACCGAAAGTCAAAGTTATCGTAATGATGCTTTGACTTTGTGATTAATCATTAACAGTCCAGCCATTATTTGAATTGAGAGTGGTTATGTGTTGATAATTATGTAGGTGTTAAACACTTAAAAGGGCACCTTCTAATTATCACGTTATCTCAGTCAATTGTCGAGTCAAACTACTTAACAGAAAAGTCAAACGAGTCAGTTTTGGCAAAATAACCCATAACCGATAATGTAGAAGATATAAAATACATTTTATCACTTTGTAAATAATATAAGAACATGTTTAGGCATGTTCAACCCGACAATTCTGAGTATTAGGCTCGGTTCGCAACCGAAAGTCGCAAAAGTAGACTTTTGCATTGACTTTCAGTTCTGACCCGATTTAGTTTAGTTTAGTTATGCCTTAGGGTTCGTTTGGGACCACATTAGATGTTGGTAAAACCCTCTGAGGTTATACTATACGGTTCCATAGAAATCTTAGTTCATTGCATGTTTCTGTTAAATGCTTAAAATTGACCATTTTGCCCTTTTGATATAAAAACGAGATTTTAAAAATGTGAGAGGACAAAAAGTTTTATTACTGATATATAAGTATGTCCTAAAAATTTGACATTAGTTCCTGGTCTAAAATAAAAGTTATGCAAGATATCGTAAAACAAAAGCTTTTTGTTAATTAAATTGCGTTTTCGACATAAATCATATTTAAACCCAATTTTTGATACCAAACTTGCTACCCACTGTTATGATATAATATTTAGGGATTTTTGGAAATTTTTGTCAAATTTTATACTGACCATAGCATAGAGTTCTAGTATAAATTCGGTAATTTACGATAATGCCCTTTTTGTTAATAAAATGAGTTTAACATATGATTTGCATACCAAACCTTTTCCTACTGATATCATATGTTAAATAAAATATTTTAAGCATTAGAGACTAATCAAAACTTCAGAATTTGATAAATACCTTGAATACCGTCAATTACCGACTTTTACGCTAATTAGACGCATAGTATGGTTTAAAACCATATTTAACGCCTAAGACTTGTTACCTACTGATTTTATAAATAAATTTTTATACTTTAACAGTAAGTATAAGTCTTGAACTCAGATTTCCATATTTAACCTTGAAAGCATATGTGAAATGACCAAAATGCCCCTACGGTGCATAGTTTGGCCATAAATGATTAAACATACATATGTATAATATCTTGATGATATAACAATATAAAATAAATATTTTTACAGAATGTTTGAGACCAGAACCTGAGTTTATGTTTAAACCTCTTTTATAAACTTTAAAATGACCAAAATACCATTTCGGGGCTTAAATTGGTTTTAAATTCGTTTTGGGCATAATGGAAGATATCCTACTGATATCACAACATATTTTAAGCATAATAACTATTGGAACTTGTATATGACTCATCCGGTTACTCGTTATGCATAATTAGCCGAAACGGGTCAAACCTTATCATTTAAATTCGTGTTCGGTACAGTTTATGTAACTAGTTTGCATGAATTAGCCGAAACGGGTCAAACCTTATCATTTTTACTTCAAAATCCAGAAGGTGTATAGTTTACCCATTATATACAAGTCTTCATACTTGTCGGGTCTAAATCACATTCCAATCCGGTCACCGCCTAATCTAGCGTTTCGTATCGTAAACATTTCTTTAAAACTAACCGGTCTAAGTTATAACATAAATAAGACCCGTTAGGAATCTAACAGGTTAATAAAACCTTCGTTCCAGATTGAGAGCCCCGATAGAAGTACTTGCACTTGCTGATTAGAATATACGGCTGAGTTTAATTTACATTTTTAGCTCAGGTAAATACTTTTAACTTATTTTCCCTTATACGGGCTTGGGATACGGTAAATTATTACCGCTTGGTCGGGTGTAGAAACCTTTTAATCGAATATGGTTAAATTGTATAATCCCGTTTTAATCAGTATTGCTTGATAACAAATAACATTGGGGGTTAACGACCGTGTCCTGGATATCCTTGGCTCATTCAAAAAGCGTGAATGGCCACGACTTAAGCACGGGGTGTAGGCAAACACCTGTCCGTTGCGTATGTAAAAGATATACTCACTCGTGAGGAAACTTCTTGTGAGTTTATATTTGTGGTGTGTTGATTAATCTTGTTCGGCTTTTATACCGGCCCTAAATGTTGGACACACATGTAAATCTGATACAAGATTGTTATTCATATAAGTGTCCCAAGTTATAAAATGTTTGTGCCTTGTGCATTTAAACCAATTTTCATAAATGTTTTCAAAAGAGTCAGTTAATTGTATTTACCAGTGTAAACCGACGTATTTTTCCAAAAAGACTAAGTGACAGGTACTGTACGTAATTGGCTGGGAGCTCAGGTCATTAATAAGGAATCTTGCAAGTTCTAAACGTCTAAAGTCTGCTGAACAATGTTTACATTTCTGTTTTAAGATTCGCCTGTGGATCCAATATCGACCGCTTGTATAATATTTTATTATACTTTTCAAATTCGGTTTGTATTATTATTTTAGTCTTCCCCTGTGCATTAAACTGTGATTAATTGTCTATGATGATATGTAACACCCTAGTTACTAATTAACGATTTTGTATGTAATTACCAACGATTAGATGTGTAGTTAAGACTACACATGCTATAAAAATACGGGTTTATTAAAACTTTTACAAATCATGAGTTATTCTACATCACGTGATCATATGTTTAATCCTTATGTATCAAAGTCAAAACTAATGTTTTAATGGTTTTGACCCTAGGTGATTTACAACATGGCAAAGTGCGGAAGCGTGTATCTATATCGTGTTCGGTTCTTCGTTGAGCTTGATCGTCTTCCGGCATCCAAGGTGTACCTACATTTCATAAACATGAAATGCTTTAGTCATACAGGACTTAAAACGTGTCTAAACGAGTCCGAGAAACAATTGATAACAAAAACAAAAATTTCAACCTGACCTCCACCGTAATTTACGGTGGCCACTGGTTTTACATGCCCCTACCCTAAACCAGTAGGGGGCCACCGTAAGGCTTTTCATCTCCACCGTAAATTACGGTGGCACCGTAATTTACGGTGGACCCTGCATCCAGTTTTCCATTTTTGCCGTAATTTGACACGAAATCTTCCGTATCTTTCAAACCGCTTGTCCGTTTGGCCTACCGTTTCTTCCTACGTGTTTGTAATTTGATTCTCCATCATTTGGAGTTAAAATCCGACATTCGGCTTAACAAAATTTAAGACTTCTAAGTCTTCGGTTTATTACCCTTTATACCAAATTTTGACCCGGTTATGCATTTTATCAAACAAACGTATTTATTTGATTCCTATATTTCATACACTTCATCAAATAATTGTGATATACCATATTAGGTTCTAATCATAGGTTTATTACACAAATTAAACCCGTTTTCACTAGTATGCTTATTTTGACCCGTTAAGGATATTTTAAGCACTTTTAAGCTCAATTTCGCTTTCATTCTAATCTAGCGTTGTAACCTATATCTCTTATCTAGTACTCTTCCATCACAACTAAATGTGTGTTGGATTTAAAGTAGATATCTATGTGTTCCAAATTTATACCTCTTGAAATATCATTTTACGGCAAAGACTCATATGGAGTCTTTTGGCCCAAGAATTACATCTTTCACTACCCGTACTCGTTCTAAACTTTTGTTTAATCATAAGACTCCTTTCCAAACAACCTCTAAGAGTTGTTTGTTCAATTTAGCCTACAAGGGCGTTTTGGTCGATTTTGGTCCTTCTTTTACAATGAAGGGCTATCACCAATTATTCGACCAAATTAGCACTTTTACATACATCATAAATAAGCGTACCTGGCTCGGATCAACAAATAGACCCGATTTTAATACCTTGCTTTATATTCGCTAATTAAGAACGATGCGAATATCCATTGGATATCTATTCCTGTAAGCATATGACTCGACAAAAGAATCATTAGTCTATATAGTCAAAAGGTGTTGTCTACACCTTTTGACCTGTTCGGCCGAATTGACCATTTATCTTTGCGAAATGATATTTATTATCATCTCCTCTACATGACTCTTCCCGTTTAACACCGTACGGTAATTTTAAATATAAACCGTGTATTTCTTTCGACATAATATGACCAATTTATCGATTTACTTCTTTTTAACTATTATTATGGTTTCTATCATCTTTGATTTTTCTTGTTCCGTTCGACTACACGACGGAACATCATATTTCAATTGTTTAGATATCTCATTCATAATTTATATGATAAGAAAACATTCCACAATTTAAGACTAGTGTAAGCTATACTTACCTTGCATCCGAATTATGCTTTTCCGCCATTCTTGCTTCGTTTGACCCGCTTCCTTTCCAAGCCTCCACCTAGCTTGTCAAGCGTCAAACTATCATCATAATTCGTAAGACGGTTATATTAGTCATCATTAGTTATGACTATTCCATCTTACATATTTTCTATCACAATTACCATTCGATCTTATTAATGGTCGGTTTGACTATTTAAAAGTCAAATCACCAATTAACACATATGATTGCACTATCAAGTTCACAAGACTCAATTAGGCACATTATCAACACTTAGTTCTCATTTAGGCATTTTAACAAACACCTAATGTGCATGATTTTACATATTTACTAACTAGTTCCTAACTAGTTATTTTTACCAAGATTAACATCAAAATCACCACTATCACTTATGATCAATTACTCAAACTTGCAAATTTTTCAAGTATCTTGTTCCTACTAGCAACTATGATGTTTTTAAACATGTGTACATCATCATCTTTACTACATAATCAAAACCCACTTGACACATGAGTGTCTGATCATGGATTCACAACCATGAACATCAATTCAACAAGTACTTGACTAGGGTTTACTCCTAGACATAGTTTCATCACTAATTTCATCCAAACAACAAACAAGCAAGTTCAGATTCGAGTTCTCTAGGTTTGCTCAGAATTTCAACTAGAGATTTCTCAAGAAATTTACATACCTCATGACTCCTTTTTCAATGGAGATCACTAATTCATGCTCGGATTTTGATTTGGACTTGATTTGCCCCTTCAATTTGATGAAATTGTGTTGATTAGGGTTTGACCCTTCTTGGTCGCCCCTGAGCTCGATCCAGAACACACACTGTGTGTGTGTGTTTGTGTTTGTTTTTATTAAATAACTTTTCTAGTTATCCCGCTTTAACCCCTCGTGTTTGGTTCGTTATTAAGTAGGCCACAACCTACTTATTTCTTTTAACAATTTTCCCACTTATTAACTAGGTTAAATATTCCTAGTTAACTTAGCGGGTTCGGGAATATTTATGACTAAGTTTATTTTAGGCCCCGTTAACTCGGGCCTTCTAAGCTTTTATTTCTTAAAAGCTTTTATTCATTTTTTTATTTATTATTAGGATTAATTATTTAAATCCTAATATTTACCGGGTAAATTTTTACCACTAAAGGTATTTTACCCGTCTTTACTATTAACGTGGTTTGATTACCAAAGCCGTTTTCGGGGTGTTACAAGTCTACCCCCCTTAAAGAGGTTTCGTCCTCGAAACCTTTTCTTACTTAATTTATCGAGTTCAACTCCATGTATTTGCTCTCGATAATCAATTAAGCATTTCTCATATCTTAACCGATTGTTAGTATTACCAGAAAAGTATGGTAATATTCTTTTGGTTATTAATCATCTACGTATCTTACATGACATAATGCGACTGGAAATAACGTAATCTCGTTATTTCCACTAGTTTAATTAACTTAGCGATATTCCTCGCTTTCATATACTATCGAATTCTTTATGAATCCATTACTTTGACCCGTTTAAAGGTTTCTAGTGAAATCTTTCACTTCTAGCAACAATTCCTTTTATTTTCAAATTTACTTATTCGGTTTAGTTATACCGAATTTACCGTTTACAAGCGAACCAAATTTCTTAACTTAAATTGCTGACTTTAACCGGTTTCATTAACTAGACTTATTTGTCCAGTTCTTTTTTTTACCGCTTGCTTGGTTATATTGTGATTCTACTTCACATTACATTTCTTGACCGTGATTGTGTTACATCATGTTTAATTTATATCAACCTTTCATTTTTGAGAATATCACTTTTCGAATATATCATCTTGCGCCTATCAGTGTCAAGACTTGTATCTTTCATGCTTACTATTTAAATTCCTATCAGAATTTATGTTTGTAAAAACATTATTTCTTACTAAAACCGAAGTTTTAGTTTTAGGATCTTTTCTTTAACTTGTGTCAATCATCCATACTGGGATATTGACAGTCCGTAATTTAATCCTTTACAGTCTTAGTTTTTATGCGGGGATTCTTAACTGATTTCCTCGCTTTATTCCATCTAACCCGTAGGTTTTATCACTTAGCCTTATGGGCTATTTTTGATTAGACATTCACCTCTTTAAGGCGAAGTCCTTATAACTTCTTTCTAATCATGACCGTGGGTCGTTTTAGTTCGTATATCTCTTATTTGTTTATAACCCTAAAGGTTATGTTGATCCCGTAGATCACTCTTTTTACTCGTGTCTTATTAAAATATATATTTGGTGTCAAAACACTCTTTTTACGTTTGAAATTCATTTGTCTCAAGCTTACCGTTATCCGGCTTGCGCTTACTTACGCCTTCAAGCATTATACTTTATTCAACCCGTTCAATCTCAAAATAGTTGAATATAATTATCAGAATTTCTGTTTACGAAATTTTTATGGTCTTTTAGTCATAACTCATAATCCGAGTCTTTTGACTTTATATTCATGTTCTCGTTTCTCGGTTTACGCATGTGTTTAATTCTTACCCATCAACCGGGTGTTTTACCAAAGTCGTTATTATTGCAATCCTCCCGGTATGCATTAAGACCTCGCTTCATTTTTATATTCTGACTTTGTCTTTAAGTTCGACGTTTTACAAAAATGACCCGTTAAGGGACATATTTGCATTTTCCGGGTTCGAGTGCAAGTACACTCCCTCCCATTGCTTGTCTAAATCATTTTTCATGTTTGCGTTTTCTGGGTTCGAGTGTAAGCACACTCCCTCCCATTGCTTGTCTAAATCATTTTACTTGCTTGCGTTTTATGGGTTCGAGTGTAAGTACACTCCCTCCCAATACTTGTCTAAATCATTTTACTTGCTTGCGTTTTATGGGTTCGAGTGTAAGTACACTCCCTCCCAATACTTGTCTAAATCATTTTACATGCTTGCGTTTTATGGGTTCGAGTGTAAGTACACTCCTTCCCAATACTTGTCTAAATCATTTTACATGCTTCTTTGTCCCTTCGCTCGGGCTCATTATCCTGATGTAATACGCTTCAGTCACTCGGTTGTGCGTTTACATTATTATCAAATATTTTGCTTATCTGATTCATTTGGGTACTTTTTAATTAGTCCCATTTACTCCGCCCTTACTACATCGGATGTAAATGTGTCCGCTATAAGAAACTCGTGGTATCATATGCCACTACTTACTTGGCCAGAGTAAGCAATTTAACACATGACGTACACGACCTTTTTATAGTTTTCACATCACGCCCTATGTAAGTAACGCCTCTATTCAGTTTTCTTGGAAATTATATCCTGGATATGTATTTCTGTTCAGGCTTTCCAAGTTTCTAATTTACCCATGCAACGATCATTCTCTATGTGTTTGTTGCATATTGCTAATTGTGCGATTATTTAAAATGTGCACCTTGTAATGTTTGCCCCTACGGGCGTTCCTTGCTATTAACCTTGTTCGCGACCGTTACGCGATTTTGGTCCTTGATGAGTATGCTCTTCCTGTCATACCTCGTACCGTTCCATCATCATATCCATAATTCGTTCAACTCCCGTCATCTTCAGACGCGAGTGTCCTTCAATTAAAACATTCACAAGAGTTAGTAATGTCAACTTCAATAATCGCCCGTATTATAATACAAGGCTTTTTCTACTATACGCGTCAACGCGCGTATTTTCGTCAACCATATCAATCATTTAAATTGGGGTAACATATACCACACGATAGCTCTATGTGTTGTTTACAACACTTTAGCATACTAACTATTAACGTACTTGTACTTACCGGATTTGCGATCAAGCCTCGAACCGAACACTATTCTTTGTCAAGAGCATAAGGTTTAAGTCCAAGCATGGTTCCTCCCCACCATACTCGGATCTCTTAAACCAAGGCTCTGATACCAACTTGTAACACCCTAGTTACTAATTAACGATTTTGTATGTAATTACCAACGATTAGATGTGTAGTTAAGACTACACATGCTATAAAAATACGGGTTTATTAAAACTTTTACAAATCATTAGTTATTCTACATCACGTGATCATATGTTTAATCCTTATGTATCAAAGTCAAAACTAATGTTTTAATGGTTTTGACCCTAGGTGATTTACAACATGGCAAAGTGCGGAAGCGTGTATCTATATCGTGTTCGGTTCTTCGTTGAGCTTGATCGTCTTCCGGCATCCAAGGTGTACCTACATTTCATAAACATGAAATGCTTTAGTCATACAGGACTTAAAACGTGTCTAAACGAGTCCGAGAAACAATTGATAACAAAAACAAAAATTTCAACCTGACCTCCACCGTAATTTACGGTGGCCACTGGTTTTACATGCCCCTACCGTAAACCAGTAGGGGGCCACCGTAAGGCTTTTCATCTCCACCGTAAATTACGGTGGCACCGTAATTTACGGTGGACCCTGCATCCAGTTTTCCATTTTTGCCGTAATTTGACACGAAATCTTCCGTATCTTTCAAACCGCTTGTCCGTTTGGCCTACCGTTTCTTCCTACGTGTTTGTAATTTGATTCTCCATCATTTGGAGTTAAAATCCGACATTCGTCTTAACAAAATTTAAGACTTCTAAGTCTTCGGTTTATTACCCTTTATACCAAATTTTGACCCGGTTATGCATTTTATCAAACAAACGTATTTATTTGATTCCTATATTTCATACACTTCATCAAATAATTGTGATATACCATATTAGGTTCTAATCATAGGTTTATTACACAAATTAAACCCGTTTTCACTAGTATGCTTATTTTGACCCGTTAAGGATATTTTAAGCACTTTTAAGCTCAATTTCGCTTTCATTCTAATCTAGCGTTGTAACCTATATCTCTTATCTAGTACTCTTCCATCACAACTAAATGTGTGTTGGATTTAAAGTAGATATCCATGTGTTCCGAATTTATACCTCTTGTAATATCATTTTACGGCAAAGACTCATATGGAGTCTTTTGGCCCAAGAATTACATCTTTCACTACCCGTACTCGTTCTAAACTTTTGTTTAATCATAAGACTCCTTTCCAAACAACCTCTAAGAGTTGTTTGTTCAATTTAGCCTACAAGGGCGTATTGGTCGATTTTGGTCCTTCTTTTACCATGAAGGGCTATCACCAATTATTCGACCAAATTAGCACTTTTACATACATCATAAATAAGCGTACCTGGCTCGGATCAACAAATAGACCCGATTTTAATACCTTGCTTTATATTCGCTAATTAAGAACGATGCGAATATCCATTGGATATCTATTCCTGTAAGCATATGACTCGACAAAAGAATCATTAGTCTATATAGTCAAAAGGTGTTGTCTACACCTTTTGACCTGTTCGGCCGAATTGACCATTTATCTTTGCGAAATGATATTTATTATCATCTCCTCTACATGACTCTTCCCGTTTAACACCGTACGGTAATTTTAAATATAAACCGTGTATTTCTTTCGACATAATATGACCAATTTATCGATTTACTTCTTTTTAACCATTATTATGGTTTCTATCATCTTTGTTTTTTCTTGTTCCGTTCGACTACATGACGGAACATCATATTTCAATTGTTTAGATATCTCATTCATAATTTATATGATAAGAAAACATTCCACAATTTAAGACTAGTGTAAGCTATACTTACCTTGCATCCGAATTATGCTTTTCCGCCATTCTTGCTTCGTTTGACCCGCTTCCTTTCCAAGCCTCCACCTAGCTTGTCAAGCGTCAAACTATCATCATAATTCGTAAGACGGTTATATTAGTCATCATTAATTATGAGTATTCCATCTTACATATTTTCTATCACAATTACCATTCGATCTTATTAATGGTCGGTTTGACTATTTAAAAGTCAAATCACCAATTAACACATATGATTGCACTATCAAGTTCACAAGACTCAATTAGGCACATTATCAACACTTAGTTCTCATTTAGGCATTTTAACAAACACCTAATGTGCATGATTTTACATATTTACTAACTAGTTCCTAACTAGTTATTTTTACCAAGATTAACATCAAAATCACCACTATCACTTATGATCAATTACTCAAACTTGCAAATTGTTCAAGTATCTTGTTCCTACTAGCAACTATGATGTTTTTAAACATGTGTACATCATCATCTTTACTACATAATCAAAACCCACTTGATACATGAGTGTATGATCATGGATTCACAACCATGAACATCAATTCAACAAGTACTTGACTAGGGTTTACTCCTAGACATAGTTTCATCACTAATTTCATCCAAACAACAAACATGCAAGTTAAGATTCGAGTTCTCTAGGTTTGCTCAGAATTTCAACTAGAGATTTCTCAAGAAATTTACTTACCTCATGACTCCTTTTTCAATGGAGATCACTAATTCATGCTCGGATTTTGATTTGGACTTGATTTGCCCCTTCAATTTGATGAAATTGTGTTGATTAGGGTTTGACCCTTCTTGGTCGCCCCTGGGCTCGATCCAGAACACACACTGTGTGTGTGTGTTTGTGTTTGTTTTTATTAAATAACTTTTCTAGTTATCCCGCTTTAACCCCTCGTGTTTGGTTCGTTATTAAGTAGGCCACAACCTACTTATTTCTTTTAACAATTTTCCCACTTATTAACTAGGTTAAATATTCCTAGTTAACTTAGCGGGTTCGGGAATATTTATGACTAAGTTTATTTTAGGTCATGTTAACTCGGGCCTTCTAAGCTTTTATTTCTTAAAAGCTTTTATTCATTTTTTTTTATTTATTATTAGGATTAATTATTTAAATCCTAATATTTACCGGGTAAATTTTTACCACTAAAGGTATTTTACCCGTCTTTACTATTAACGTGGTTTGATTACCAAAGCCGTTTTCGGGGTGTTACATGATATCAACTACATCACGATACTCCCTACCGGGCCCACCGATAACACGTGGAAATATCGTGGTGTGACAGATGTGGATAAATTCCATACAACGACATGGAATAATAAAATGAAATGAATTGATTTTGTTATTATTACAATGGATTAAAGTCAAAAATGAGAAATTAAGACTCGGATAGAAAATATCCTCGAGAAAGAAACTAAATGGATGATACGTGTTATTCGCTACTGTGAATAATGAAATGTCAATAAATATGGATTTAGAAACTTGGGTATGGGTAACTATCCAAGTAACATGTTATCAATAAAATCCTTATGAGGAAGAATGATGATCACATTGATGGGTGTGAAAAAAAATCAAATTAGTAAAATAAACGCATTAAAAAGCATTGGAACGAAAACGGGTAAACCCCAAAAGCTATATAACAATAGTAGTGGTTTTACCAAATAAGACTTAAGAAATGGACTTTCAGAATATTAATAAAAGAGACAGACTTAAGGGTCGCTGACAAAAGAAAGATGTGTATGATTTCAGATATATGCGTAAACCAAGAGACGGGAACGCAGATTAAAAGTCAAAAAACTCGGATTAAGAGTTATGACTAAAAGACGATAAGATTTCGCAAAACAGAAACTTTGATACTTATGTTCAACTATTTCAAAGTTGAACGAGCCGAATAAAGTATAATGCTTGGTAGTGCAAATAATCGCAAACCATTAATGGGAGCATAAAATATTAATAAACCTATGTGATGGGTCGTGAGAATGTATAAAAAGGAAAATGCAAACCAGACAACGGGAGCATTAAAACATTAAGATAAAAGAACCCGGGTAATGGATTGTAAATAAATAAATGTGTGAACCGGATAATAGTGAGTGGAAAACAAATCGGTGCGTAAATGATGTAGGAAGTCATAGAGTCGGAAGATTAGTCTAAAAAGAAAACGGGTGTAGTCTCAGACTACGGTCAAATCGATTAAATTCAAAAATGAAGATGAACGAATCTTGGGGCCTCACCAAAAAGGGTAAAAGCCTAAAAAAATAATAAAAATAAATAAATAAAATAAATAAAAATATCCTACGAGGCTAAGCAAAAGAACCTACGGGTCACTTGGGTAAAGCGTGGGAACTAGTTATGATTCCCCGCATAAAGCAATAACGAAAAAGAATAATTCTTGTCGTCAAATTCTCGATATGATTAATTGACATGTGTTAAAGAGAAAAACGTTAAATTAAAATTTAGTTCTAGTAAGAAACAATGTTTAACAAACCCGGGAGTTATCGGGCCGTTTAAAATCATTGAACGGGTTGGTAAAGTAGCGTACCGGCTTGAATTACCAGAGGAACTCAGCGGGATACATAGTACGTTCCATGTATCGCATCTCCGAAAATGTCTAGCCGACGAAACAGCTTATATCCACTACGACGATATTGAAGTGGATAATAGTCTAAATTATGCGGTAAAGCCGATTGAAATTCTGGATCGAAAGGTAAAGAGCTTACGAAACAAGGAAATTGACCAAGTGAAGGTCAGGTGGGAACATAGGAAGGGTTCGGATACTACATGGGAATCCGAAGAGGAGATGAGACGACTCTACCCTACATTATTTGGTATGTACTTCGGTTTCGAGGACGAAACCATTTTAAGGGGGGTGGACTTGTAACACCCCAAAAATATAAATTTTTATATTTAAAAACTTAATGTCGGTAACAAACAAAATAAACTAACTAGGAATAAATAACCTAGTTAGTTACAAGACTAGTAGTAATTAAGAAACTTGGTTGAAATACACTCAATGCAACTTGGGCAAATTAGAGGGGCCATAAGTGACAAACTAGAAACAAGTTTTAATTAAATAAAACTACAAACACCAAAAAACACACCTTGAGTGTGTGTTCTGGTCGACATCTCAACAGGAGCCAAAAGAACTCTTTGTTCAAACCCTAACAAGTCTAAATCTAAGAAATTGAAAGGCCAAATCAGTCCCAAATCAAAATCCAAGCTTATATTAGTGATCACCTAAGTGAAGGGATCACAAGGTATGTTAAATTTCATCTTTTGGTTATGTCTTGAATTCTGATGAAAACATGAAATCGAAAATTAAGCTTGCATGACCAATGTGTGAATGAAATTAGGAATGAATTCATGTCTAGGAGTAAACCCTAGTCAAATACTTGTTGAATTGATGTTTATAAATGTGAAATTCATGGTCACCCATCTAAGTGTAAAATGGGTTTTGTAGAATGATAAAGAACACTAAGAATTTGATTTTAAACGAGTGTTGTTGATTTTCATGAAGTGAATCTAGATGTTATTATGCATACTAGATATATTGAACTTGCAAAAATTGTTTAATTTTGGGCTAAATAGTTAGTCATGAACTTGATAATAGATTTTATAAAACGATGCCCATAAGGTGTTTGTTAAAACGCCTAAGAGAAAACTAAATGTTGAAATTCGGAACAAAACACATATTTGAATGATGTTGTGAATTATGCGTTATATGACATGAATATAGTTCTAAACGAATCGTGGATTGAACTCTATAGGCAAAGGAATCGAGTCTTCAAGCGGACAAGCTGGAGCGGACACACGCTTGAAGGGAACGCTTTAAAGGTACGCGACTTGTCGTCTCTTTACATTTATGTAGACAAGCCTAGTCATAGATATGTTTAATGTTGTTATAGCGAAAATAGTTGCGTTTCGTAAGTCTAAGAAGTGATGGAATTCACTTGACAAACCAAACAGGTCAAAATAAATAGTTGGAATGTGTATGATGTTGAAATAGAGAAATTGTAATCGTTTGGTAAGTCTAAGAAGTGATGTAATTCACACGACAAACCAAACGGGTCAAAATAAATAGTTGGTTAGATATGTTTATTGATAATATTGTTTAATTAGTCATGTTTGGAATGTATATAAAGTGATGTAACTCACTAGATAAAGAACGAGTTAAAATAATGGTCGAAATGGTAGTGTTCGAAGTGACTTCAACACTCGTTAAATTTGAGTTATAAAAGCGTAAACCATGGAATGGAAGTGATACGCTAAGATGGACAAACCCGGGAATGGGTAATTATGGTTAGAAATCAATGACGATGAATTATGCAAGTACGTAACTACGGTTTCATTACATTATGTTTGATCATGTATTTGTTAATCGAATTTATGTTAGAATGTTATGCAAACTTGATAAATAGATGAAGTGACGAAGTTCACTAGATAAACAAACGAGTCAAATGTTGGTTAAAATAAGTTTGGTGTGTCGTAAAGTGGTGGTTTCCATTAGACAACCAAACGGGTCAAATATTGGGTGAATTGGTAGTGTTTAAGTGATTTTGATAGTCACTCGACGATTATGAGTTATGAAAACGTAGTCCGTTGAACGGACGCGCCAAGAGCATGACTCTTCTTGAAAAAAAAGCTCATGATATGGGTCAATAGAAAAGTATCATAACTTATTGATTAGTAATAATGCTTTTGATTGAAATCGTTCATAACAAGCATGACATATCGTGTGCATAAGTTTTGGGAATGGTAGCGAACACCAATGTTGACAAGCCCGGGTAAAAGGGGTAATTTTGTTTAGAAATCATTATGAGTAAAATTTATGTAAGGTTTGACATGTAACCAAACGGGTTGAATAAATAAAAAGGAAATTTTTAGGCGATCAGCCTATAAACATGTATTTTATGCAAGTAATGATATTAGACAAGTCCGTAATTAAATTACGGACGCGTAGGAAAAATAATCGCTAAAAACAGATTTGTAGAACAAAAGTTATGGCCATTCAAAGTTGGATTTTTGGAAAAATTGGAGCTGGGCGAATATGCAGGTCCTGGGAGTGGACCTGCTGGAAAAACATCTCCCCCGCGGCACGCGACAGGGAGTTGTGGGTCTGGCGTGACACGCGGGGCCGCTCACAGCCCGCGAACGGTTTAAAGAAGTCTCTCGCGTGGCGCGAGACATCTAGTTCCGAAATTTTATTTTGTTTACATTTGTTTTGATATTAGAACTTGGTTATACTTGTTTATATATTATCAAAACTAACTTTTAAGTTGGTTTTTGATCGTAGGTGATGTTAGTAATACTCCAAATGGTGATCAAACAAATGTCAAGAACCGAACACAATACTTTTGAAGCTTTCGCGAATAATGTTTTGTTTAGTCGTATGTTTAAAAACATGTAAACTCTTAAATGTTTAAAACTAGTATGAATGATGTAATCTTGAACAACTTAATCATGAATGTGTATTAACTCATCAAGGTTTTTGAAAAGTCGCACTTTTAGATATAAAGGTGCGTATTTTGAACAAAAATACGTTTAAATCGAAAACGGGTGTTACATAAATATACGTATCAGCAGTTTCCGATGCCAATAATGCTGCATCAAATGTAACATTGCAGTGATGATTGTCTATACCAGTGAACTGTACAAACACCATAGAGCATCTGCATATGAAAACGCCATGAGAACTGAAACAATAATAAAACGCCATTGCATGTAAACTAATAAAAGGCCATTTCATGTAAACTAATAAAACGCCATTGCATGTAAACTATTAAAACGCCAAAAAAAGAAGAAGTTTAATTATAAAATATTACTTGTTCGAACGATACGTGGCGTCAAACGAAATCACATCTCCAAACACGTGGTAATTACGTTTGGCTTGATCGTCACACCAAAAAAGTCCTTTAAACGATTCTCTTCGTCTGTGAAGTAATCAAACGAGAAATTAGGCTGGGAATGTTTTTTTTTTCATTCAAATGTCTTACAACCATATCAGCGTCATATTCCCCTATAAACAAGTTAATTTGCCTCTTATAGTTCTTAAATTCAACTTTACTTGCACCCACGTCTTCAAAACCACCAAAACAAGTCTTCATAACATTAAACGCCTTGACGGGACCCAAGTTCAGCTTAGACAAGCTATGTGTAACATGCTTCTGAAGCTGAGTGAGGTGTCGTTCAGTTGTAAGAAAATGCTTATCAGGACGTTCAACAAGATCATGATTGTGCTCCTCGACAAACTTATACACCTTCCATGATCCAACCTCAAAAAGTACACATAACAGATTAACAGTGCACCACAATCAGTCCTCTTTGAAAAGTTGGATCGCACTAATTGCTCCTTTTGATTGGGGTCCAACGTATCAACCTTCTTGTCCTTGTATAACCCAGATCTCGTACACAAGTAATACTTAATACGTAAGACACCTTTAGAGTTTGTCTTTGTAGTCCCTTTCCTGACTGAAAACCCACACTCCTTGGCATACTTAACATACATTGAATAACAATCATCGAAGCTTGAGAATACCATGTCCATTGTGGGCTTTATTTCTTCACTGACGTCAGGAATGATAAATGGTAATCCAGTTTTGGGGCAAAGCCTTTGACTCGAGAACGCAACTTCGTCTGAGAAAACACAGTGAGGAACAAAAAAAATCAGAAAAACACCATTAAAAATAGAAAATGTCTCATAATAACATTATATATTAAAACACCATTAATTGAATAATAAACAAGACATAATAAACACATAATTTAAAAACGACATGATAAAAACGCCATGAGAGGAATAATTAAAAATACTTAACAACAAAAATAATTAACAAAATATAAAATCATAATAAAATGCCATAATTAACAAAACTGATATTTACACAAATTAACAAAATAGTAATAACTGATGTTCACAAATAATACTAAATAAAATTCAAAACTAATTAAATAGATGTAAAACGCCAATGATCGTAAAAACACAAGAAATATACTAGATCGTAAACGACAATTAAAATTAATATTGAAAACTCCAATTATCAGCTCTTAGTAATTGTTTAAATACCAATTAAAACGCGATTAAATTGCATAATTGAATTACGATATTGAAAATCATACAATTCATTATAAAAATACTAATATAAAAAAACAATGAAACAATGATAAAAGAACAAAACGCCATATCTGTTGCATGATTTGCTGGAACAAAAATAGAAAACGCCAACGAATTTTACTTTGTCGAACAGAATCTACGTTAAATGCCATAGATCTGAGAAAGCTTGCAAAGGAGGTAACAACTAACAAGAAATCTTTGGAGTTTTAATTTGAAAGAGATTTATAACGCGAATAAGGAGGGAACGTATAAAAGGACAATCGTACCCCCGCATAACAATTAGCGCCCCCTGCCATGTGTTGGGCAAGGATCTGTTCTCACCGTTCTCACACTTTTCACCGTTCTCTCCTGAACCCGTTTCTCTCTCTTTCTATATATATATAAGGGAAGATTTAAATGAGAACGCTAAATATTGCGAGAAACGTGAGAAAACATATGAAAAAACCGCGAGAACTTTGTCAAAAACAATTCAAATAAAAAAAAATTCTACGCTTATCATTATTATTCAAATACAATGTTACAAATTTAATTTACACGTTTAAATTTACGTGAATTCGTAAATAAAGAAAATTTACACATGTGTAAGTTTGCCATTTACACATGTGTAAAAAATCTAAAAAGAGTGATTTTGAAAGGAGAAATGGGTTATTTGATATTGTAAATTCTTTTTTTAATGTTGTATCTTAATTACAATGAGATTTGTATTAAAAAAATTTGGTTTTGATTGGTTTTTCATTCGTTCTCACGGTTCTCGCTATATTTAGTGTTCTCTAGATAACCCTTCCCTAGGGAGGGTTTAAATGAGAACGCTAAAAATATTGTGAGAATCGTGTGAACAAATGAAAAAACTGTGAGAACTTTGTCAAAAACGAATTAAATTCAAAAAAAATTTCTACACTTATCATTATTATTCGAATACAATATTAGAAATTTAATTTACACGTTTAAATTTGCGTGAATTTGTAAATAAAGAAAATTTACACATGTGTAAGTTTGCCATTAACACATATGTAAATCTGCTATATTTACACATGTGTAAAAAAAAATCTAAAAGAGTGATTTTGAAAGGAGAAATGAATTATTTGATGTTGTAAATTCTTTTTTTGATGTTGTATCTTAATTACAATGAGGTTTGTATTAAAAAAATGGTTTTGATTGATTTTTTCATCCGTTCTCACGGTTCTCTCAATATTTAGCGTTCTCAAGATAACCCTCCCATATATATATATATATATATATATATGTATATTATCAGAGGGGGTATATGCTAAATTTTTAAATTTATTGACAGAAATGTTAAAAATGTAAAAACAGTAAAAAGTAAAAATATTACAGTAAAAAGTAAATAAGGGGGGTAATAAAAATTTTCTTACAATGGGTTACAAGAAAATGGCTTCTGGATGTGAAAGAAGAAGCTCGAGCAAACCTTGAGATTTATGCACAACGGATTGAACAAGAGGTAACAAAAGGTAAAATAGACTCTTTTTTTATTAAACCACTAGAATTACCACTTATTACAGATTACATAATTATTGAGACAGATGAATGCAAAGAAGGATGGGGATCAGTTCTTCCTGTAAACCAAATAAATATAGTCCTAAGCAAGAAGAGAAAATTTGTGCTTATGCTAGCGGCAATTTTCAAAACAAAACAAGTTGGACTAGTATCAAGTTTGAAATACAGGCATTGATATATGCATTAGAAAAATTCAAACGTTTCCTTCACAAAGAATTTACAGTAAGAACTGATTGTGAAGCTATTGTAAAATTTATAAAAAATGATCAAAGAAAAAAGATAAATAGGACCCGATGGGTTAAATTTTAAACAAAATTTACGGTACCCGTAAACACAAACTTGTGGTGCTCAAAAGTACACACACGACATTTTTTTTGAATTTTTTTTACGAATGTGTTTATAATACACGCATCTACGTTTATGAAAAATTTTTTTGGTCCAACTCGCCACGTGCGGTGTAGTTCTCATGGTTCTTACAAATGGAGGTGGTTTTCATTTTAGCGGTCCCATATATATATATATATATATAATGCATATCCGAAGAGCAAAAATGGTCATTTGCCATTTTTTCAACACGTACAATACTTTAAAGCGTCATGCACCTAATTAAGCACCTGAAAACATACATCACACATTACTTCACACGAATCATGATCCCACCATCCATTACTTCACACGGATCATGATCCTCATCTTCCCTTTTTCTCCTAAAATCAGTACTTTTAACAGATTTTTCAAAATTCATATCCATCTTCTCAAACTTTCCCCCTCAAAGATTCATGATCTGCTCTCACTCTCCATGTTCAAATCCCCTTAGAGATTCCAATATTTCAAAATCCTCATGGTCTTGGTACATGACCCATTTTGCTACAATTTTTGATTTATGTGTCACACCCCGACCGCGTAAAACAACAAATCGCGGCGGAAACATCGGGGAGTGTTGTAACAGAACTAATTGTTTCATAACCATGGCATACAAAGTTTTATTTATTTATTAAACAAGGGTGTTACATTGTCTTGAACAGTAAACAAAAGAGTTTATAACATAATTAAACATAGTCTAGCTTCATTTTAAGTCTCTAAGGCACAGGTCCGCCCTAGTGTCATGATCATCATCCTACGGAAAAGCACCTGAAAACACATGTGAAAGTAGGTACGTCAGCATAAAAATGCCTGTGAGATACATAGGTTTGTGAAAATAGGATTCATGACTTGTATTTGAGAAAATGTTTAGTCATGAACCTTGTAATTTGCTTTATCTTGTAAATCATTTGGAAAATCGATAAGATCAGTTGATAGGTATAAGTAATATAAGGTTAAATGGATAACCATGTAAAATGAGTTTGTATAAGATAAGTTGGTTGTAAAACAATGTCTTATGAAAAGTATGTTATTTGTATAAAATGTTATATGTATCAAACTGAAATGATTTAAATAACGTTACTGTAGGACCGTGTTTCGTGACCGAAACCGTGATTCGTGTGAGATCGGTTCAAGACGGGAGAGATTAGAAATGATAAACAAACAACTTTGTATTAATCCGGTAGTAAAACATTACAAATCGGCCCGATTACATGATAACCGAACTAATACCAAAGGAGTACACATCCGGGGAGAGACCAAGTGGTGATCTCTCCCGGTGAGGTCTCAAACCTCCTAAAATCTCCTTGTGTTGCAAATGGCAAGGGTTTTCTATTTATAGTCACACCCCTTGTCTTGCAAACACACACGGTCAACCGAATAACCCTCTCGTTTGACCACTTCAAACGAGCGGGTCTATACACGTTCGATAGACCGTTTCACTAACTATTACAAATTCAGCGTAAAATAAAACTAATCTATTCGACAAGCATCGGACACAAAATCTGCATCAACAAATTCCCCCTTGTCCGTTGCTGTCGAATGCTGAAAATGCAACTGCAATCGATCTTCAGTCAAGTATTCATCTTCTCTGTGTTAACAAATTCCCCCTTGACCGATGATCCAGGTAAGTAGTATCTTGACGCTCCTTGTAAAATATTTCCCCCTTAAAGTACGCGTATCCGTGTTGGGTGTTGTGCAATTTCCTCAATTGACCGATCTTCCGCTGATCTTCCAATACTCCAAACGGCATTTGATAAGGGTTCCAATCTTTAAGAACTGCATCAAGTCTTGATCTTGTCATAAGAACTCTGTTTCATACAAGCATACTACATTGATAGAGATTTCTGGTGAACTGTCTTCTGTAAACCGTCTTTGTGGAATCGACCAAGTAATGCACTTTAATCTTCAGCATCAACACTCAGGAAAGTCAGCTAGACCAAGTGTATCCCTTGCAAGCTCAACCAGCATGCTTAGTTGAACTACATCCAGATCTCATTGTCTCGCCTTTGTGAAGTTGACCACGTAATGCACTACGGATCTTCAGCATCAGTACTCAGGAAGTCAGCTTGACCAAGTACATCGTTTGCAAACTCAACGAATTGAGTTACCCCCAGATCCCTGTAAAATCCCAAGGAAACATCAAACCCAAAACCGAATCCTGCAGGTCTTCAGTCTTGAATTATCAGCTTTCATAAAGATTCCCCAGGTCTTCAGTGAACAGCGCTTTTGTAACTACTGTAGACTTTAGAAACCTGTATTTTTCCGTGCAAAACCCTTCACGCTGGCTGGAGAATTAATTAAAATCCTCAAATATGTGTCTGTGCAAAACATTCCACGCCGAACCGTTAGTATCACCAGAAAATCACAAACTCTACCGCCTGTGATTGCGTTTAGAAATTTACCGAAGAAATTCAACATACGAAATTTTTATTCCCCCTATTTCTTTGGTAAGATTTCTAAACCTTAACAGATTCTCTCCACTTCAAAGAAACTGTCGTCAAATGTTCACCAATTCCCTCCACTGAGCGGAACTGTCGTCAATCTTCGTTGAATGTTCTTGGTTTTTCGAAAAATCACGAAAACGAATTTCTTCTTTGCATATGCTAGTTGAATAAGAACGTCCCCTAGTACCCCATTGGATCCGACTTGTATCCCTCCAAAGACTTTGTGAACTCGTTAGGACCGGTATTGACATTCTAGGTTCATTCATTCGTTACCAAATGCGAGAATATGACAATAAACAAAAAGATTTCTTCGTTGCATATTCTAGTTGATAAGGAAATTTCGCCTAGTACCCCGTAGGATCCGACTTGTATCCCTCCAAAGACTTTGTGAACTCGTTAGGACCGGTATTGACATTCTAGGTTCATACGTTCGTCTTCAAATGCGAGAATATGACAATAAACAAAATGCTTTCAAACATTTTCGAATAACCGATAACAATCATAAACATTGACGTGCGGAAGTGAACATACCGTTTTGTTTTTGGCCCATAGTAGTCAAGTCACCAAAATTTGACGTTCGCATCAGTAACCGTGACTACCCCACATTTTTCAAAATATCATCATCATCTTTTGTTTTCATCATGCTGCATCATTCCGCGTGCTCCCGAACCCCGTGCAAATTTGACGTTGAATTATAGAAGCACGATTCAAATCAATTCGCGAATACCCGACCAAAACTGATCAACATTCCATTACCACTAATAGTTTTTTTTTTTTTTTAATCATTTGCCTAAAATTAATTTAGCCAATTAATTTAGCCAATTAATTAGATCAAATATTAGTGGGTCTTTTGATTGGTCCAACAATTTCAAATTTAACAAGCCAAAAAAAATAGAGAACCTTGATCCAGTTGAAAGTCTGCGATACACTGAGCCCATCTATTGAAAATTCATATGAGCCCATGGCAGCTTTGGCCCATCTTAAACTCAAAAGTCAACAATCCCTAATTTTAATCAGCCGACATCTTCATCTTTACCCAGCCAACATACTCTTTCTCTTCGATACATACATCAAAAGCACCTAACTCTTCATTGTCAAACTTTTCAGCAAACAAAATCAGACCTCAAAGCAGTAGATAGATGAGTGCACGACGCCCAACGAATAATTGATTCCGCAACCACCGTGAAGTGTTCTGATCAGAATAGATGTTTCTCCGGCGACAAATCAAAAAACCACCGCCGGTTCGGAATTAAACTCTGGGGTGTCTTCTTCTTCTTCAAACCCCTGAATACCGAGTCAAACCAGCATCAAACTTCAAATCCCTGTTCTTCTTCGATGAACAATCTGCAGCAGCCGACAACTTCAAATCCCTGTTCTTTCTCACTTCGATTCGATACACAGACCCTTCTTCTTCTTCGATACATCTGGTATCTCTCGAGGATCATCTTTCGAAGGATCGAAGGATCATCTTTCGAAGGATCATCTTTCGAAACAGTTTGGAACTGATCATCTTTCGAACTGATCATCTTTCGAACTGATATATGCTGGTTGTTTGGAACCGATCATCTTTCGAAGTTGTTGAGGGTTCCCACAAATATCTGGTATCTTTCGATCCAGAGTATCATCTTTCGAATCTTCAAGCAGCCGCCAAGAACATCAAGAACACAACCACTGTTCAATTTTGCAGATTTGACGAAAACACTTTGTATACGATTTTTGATGATGATAACTTGTTTATATAGGTGAAAAACATAAAACCGAACACTCGTTTCAGCACAGATCTGAATATTCGGGTCCAAATCTGAGTTTTTCTTCATTTCACCATTTTTAGATCTTGAACAAAACTCACGAAAATCACAGATCTAGAGCACATGTGACTTAGTAAAGTGTTAGATTTACTAAATCGGGCACCATGGCTCTGATACCAATTGTAGGACCGTGTTTCGTGACCGAAACTGTGATTCGTGTGAGATCGGTTCAAGACGGGAGAGATTAGAAATGATAAACAAACAACTTTGTATTAATCCGGTAGTAAAACATTACAAATCGGCCCGATTACATGATAACCGAACTAATACCAAAGGAGTACTCATCCGGGGAGAGACCAAGTGGTGATCTCTCCCGGTGAGGTCTCAAACCTCCTAAAATCTCCTTGTGTTGCAAATGGCAAGGGTTTTCTATTTATAGTCACACCCCTTGTCTTGCAAACACACACGGTCAACCGAATAACCCTCTCGTTTGACCACTTCAAACGAGCGGGTCTATACACGTTCGATAGACCGTTTCACTAACTATTACAAATTCAGCGTAAAATAAAACTAATCTATTCGACAAGCATCGGACACAAAATCTGCATCAACAGTTACGCTATGTAATATTATACAAACACTTATATATAGGAAGTACCAGCAGCGTATCCACCATGTTTGTATCATATTACACACGTATCGTTACTCAAATCACTTACCCAAACAACCACCAATGTAACTTGTTCATGTACAAACCAATTGTCAAGTGTTATTGTGTAAACCATATCAAAATGTCTATGTCCAATGTAAACCACCAAATGTGTATATCAATGTCAAAATGTTTATGTTCAATGTAGATCATGTAATGTGTAACCAAAATGTCATGTATGGTAGTGAAATATATATATCAACTAAACCATATGTAAAATGCACAAAAACAAGGTATTGAAGTAAAACATAGTTTAAATCAAGGTTATGTTTTGTGTAACAAATGCATGCTATACTGATACAAACATTTATGCGGTATTGTTATAATGCATACATCCAAGCCTTGAGACTGTGGCGATAAACCCTTAAACAAATTAAAGATTTATCTAAATTATGTATATCGAATTCGGTCATTCCTTTCATCCCCTTTCCCTGGGATGTCCGGAACGGGAGTTGTCAATTCCTATGGTACCACTACCTACTAACGAACGGCGTGATCATTGTTAATGAATGTATTGTTCCATGTTAAACAAACTAAATGTCATACCAAAATGTAAGCAGGTGAAAACGATGCACTAAGTATGTAATCAAATGAACATACGTAGCGTGAAATGTAATGTAAAACGATGTACTAAGTAATGCACACAATGGGCACACCTAGCATGAAATGTAATGTAAAACGATGTACTAAGTAATGCACGCAATGGGCACACCTAGCATGAAATGTAATGTAAAACGATGTACTAAGTAATGCACACAATGGGCACACCTAGCATGAAATGTAATGTAAAACGATGTACTAAGTAATGCACACAATGGGCACACCTAGCATAAAATGTAATGTAAAACAATGTACTAAGTAATGCACACAATGGGCACACCTAGCATAAGAAGTAATGAAATCATGTACTATAATGTACTAACGAACATAGCATGTATATGATGTGAAAATAGGAAAGCTTGAAAGTAACAAGTAGGCACATGTGTTCCACCCCAAAACGTTTGGAAAACAGTAAAAGAGGGGTCTATGTACTCACTTGAGATTGCTCAGAAGTCCTAAGATAACCACCAAGCAATGCTAGAGATCACGGAATATCAAACGGCACCTAATATAGGTAACTACATTAATAACCCGGACCTAAATCGGAAGATCGGATAGGATGAGGGCTCGTAAACCATATGAGTATGGGAACTCGTGTAGTATGGTTTACTAAAGCCTACATACTAAATGAAACCTATCCTAAGTGCTTGTGACCCATTACGACCCGTTTAGGTAGCTTATGCTACTTTAACGCGTCGTTCGCGTGAAACGCGTTCGGACTGCCTAACTAGTCCTATGACAAGTAATATATGCCTTAACATGTCTAATATGGTTGTCAAATCAGTTTAGATGTCAAAAGTTATGTTACATATGTTTAAAATGAATTTTGGCATCAAAGGGGTATTTTGGTAATTTACCTAAGGCATATAAACTACCTATCATACAACTACTTAAACGAAGCGACCATAAGGTATAACCTCGTAAGGTTATTCCCTATATACTATGGTCACCTAATGTGCTTGGTCGGATCCTAATGATCGACCAAACGGGTCGGGTTTGAAAGTATAAGCGATTGATTAGATCGCTTACCTCTACGACCCTATATAAGCACTAAACTAAAAGTGACGAGCTAAGAATGTTAAAACATGCTTAACTAAGTTTAGAAAACAGGTTTGGTATCACAACAAACGGTTGTGATACCTAAGAGTAGTTTGGTTACAAAATACGTAAGAATACGTATTCTGCCCGAAACTACGGCTCGTCACTGAGCCTAGATAACGTGGTAATCAGTAGGTATAGTCGCTAGGGACTATAACCATCGTGATCACACTCACGTTATGAAGTTCAAACGAACTTCGCATCGACCATAAATTGGTCAATGCAGAAAGTCAAACAAAGTTTGACTTTCGGACTCGAAAAGCAATAAAAGAACGAAAGAATACTTACGAAGGGTCCCCGAATGCTAATCTAGATCAAAATAGCTCAGGTATGAAACAAAGGTTTCAACTTAGAGCACAAATGATCAGATTCTTGTGAGAAATGAAGTGAAATGTGATGGGTATTTATAGATTTCAGAGAACCGTTAAGATCGTTTGTCGAATATCGTGCCTAAATCTCGTGCGTACATTTGTCAAAATGTTGTGGTTACTGAAAATGATCCTTAATGTGATGAAAGGTCAAGTGTGGAACTTGTGGTTGTGGTTTAATCAGCTGATAATCTGCTGACTGGTTGATATTATCTGTTCTGGCACAGGCTAGCGCACCGCTACGTTAAAAGTGTAGCGCACCGCTAGGCCATAGTTTGGCAGATTTACCATTTTAGTCCCTGCAGTGTAATCAGCCCATTTTCGACACGTTTAAGGCCCGTTAACCCCATTTCAAAGCTCTAAAATGAAGTTAAAGTATAGGGAACTTAAAATGTGTTCAAAAATATCTCAGATGTTGGTTCGTTTGGCCGTACGGTCGCGATGTTCGGTTAATTACGACGGAATGCGCACAAGCGCGAAAAACGATCCAAATGACGCGACGAATGGACTTTTCTTATGGCGAACACTAAAATATAATGTAGTCATGCTCACATAAATTTTTGGATGTCCGGATGTATTCAGAACGTAAGTTATGCGCGAAAATGCAAACTTGTGCACTTTTTGACGCTTTTAGTCCCTGAATGACCCAAAAGTTTATTTTAACACACCGAACCCCTCAAAGCCTATTTCTAAGCTATGTAAAGGATATTTAAGGTGTGTTTAACTTATGGTCATGTTCCGGAATGTTCGTTACAGTTCAAATTGACATACTTTCGCAGTTTGTCATATTTAGTCCCTGTAGTCGAATTAACTTGTTTTTGCCATACCAAAGCCTTCAAAACTTATTTCTAAGTTATGTAAAGGTTATTTAAGGTATGTTGAGTATATGTTGATGTTCCGGAGTATTTCTCGCATTAAACTGAGTACGTTTACGCACTAGTTTGCGTATAACTCTCCAGAAAGTGATGTAGAGTTTGGAATTGAACAAAAGTCAAAACATGAAAAATGTAAAACACAATCAAACAAACATTGGGATCAAATAACATTGTTTTATTGATAATAGAACCGTTCACAATGATTACAAGCACAGTTGTTACAGTCTCCCCTACTTGTGGAAATTTCGTCCCGAAATTTATTTAGAGGAAACTCGTGGAAAAAGATGTGGATATTTCGCCTTCATTTGATCTTCGCGTTCCCAAGTAAACTCAGGTCCACGTTTAGCTTCCCAGCGAACTTTGACCAAAGGAATGCGCTTGCGTTTAAGCCACTTGACTTCACGTTCCATGATTTCCACTGGTTTCTCAACAAATTTCAGTGTTTTGCCAACACGAATTTCATCAAGCGGTATGGAGAAGTTTTCATCAGCTGAACACCTCTTGAGATTGGACACGTGAAAAGTTGGATGAACATTTCCAAGTTCAGGAGGTAACTCAAGTCTGTAGGCTACCTTTCCGATTCTTTCGACGATCTTGAATGGTCCAACGTATCTAGGTGCAAGTTTTCCTTTCTTTCCAAATCTGATCACACCTTTCCAAGGTGAGACCTTAAGTAATACTCGATCACCGACTTGAAATTCCAAGGCCTTGCGTTTTGGGTCCGCGTAAATCTTCTGACGGCTTCTAGCTGCCTGAAGGTTATCACGAACTTTCTAGATCTTGTCAGTAGTTTCTAAAATGAGAGCAGGTCCAGTAAGTTGAGCCTCGCCGATCTCATTCCAGCAGACTGGTGAACGACATTTTCGACCATAGAGAGCCTCGAAAGGAGCCATTTTGATGCTGGTGTGATAACTGTTGTTGTAGGAGAATTCAATCAACTTAAGATGTGAATCCCAACTACCACCAAAATCGATCACACAAGCTCTAAGCATATCCTCCAAAGTCTGGATTGTTCTCTCAGATTGACCATCCGTTTGCGGATGATAAGCTGTGCTCAGATTAAGTTGGGTCCCCATAGCAGATTGCATGGTTCTCCAAAAATGAGAAGTGAAACGAGAATCTCTGTCAGAAATGATGTTCAACGGAACACCATGTCGAGCTACAATTTCATCTACATAGATTTGTGCAAGTCTGTCAGCAGGAAAATCCTCACGGATTGGCAAGAAATGTGCTGACTTTGTAAGACGATCAACGACTACCCAGATGGCATCATGACCTTTCTTTGTGCGTGGGAGTTTGGTAACAAGATCCATAGTAATGTTTTCCCATTTCCAAACTGGGATCTCTGGTTGCTCCAATAAACCCGAAGGACACTGATGTTCAGCCTTAACCTTAAGACAAGTAAGGCATTTTGATACGTATAAGGCAATGTCTTTCTTCATACCAGGCCAGCAATAATGAATACGAAGATCCTTATACATTTTATCTGAGCCCGGATGAATTGAATAACGCGACTTATGGGCTTCATCCATAAGCAAGGTACGAAGATCATCCTGGCTTGGGACCCACAAACGGTCCATGAAGTAATATGATCCATTGTCCTTCAGTTCAAGAGCAGGTGTTATGTGGTAAGGAAATTCCTTATCCATCAAACCTTGTGCAACACAAGATTGTTGAGCCTGAGAAATGCGTGCTTGGATATCGGATCGAGCTTGAATAACAGATTGAACACGTACACAATGAAGCTTAGTACGTTCCTTACGACTCAATGCATCAGCTACGACATTCGCCTTACCAGGATGGTAGCGAATTTCGCAATCATAGTCGTTTAGAAGCTCAACCCAACGTCGCTGTCTCATGTTGAGTTCTTTCTGGTTGAAGATATGCTGAAGACTTTTGTGGTCAGTGAAAACCACACATTTTGTACCGTACAAATAGTGTCTCCAGATCTTGAGAGCAAAGACAACTGCACCCAACTCAAGATCATGAGTGGTGTAGTTCTTCTCATGAATCTTCAACTGCCTCGATGCATAGGCTATGACTTTGTTCCTTTGCATCAGAACACAACCAAGACCCAATTTCGATGCATCACAATATACGACAAAATCATCATCACCCTCAGGCAATGATAGAACAGGCGCATCGCAAAGCTTCTGCTTCAAGTGTTGAAAAGCTTCCTCTTGTTTGTATCCCCAATAAAAGGGCATTTTCTTCTGAGTTAGAGCAGTTAGAGGAACTGCAATCTTCGAGAAGTTTTCTATGAAGCGGCGATAATAACCCGCTAGACCAAGAAAAGAACGAACTTCAGTAGGTGTAGAAGGTGTATCCCAATCCTTAATCGCACTGATCTTGGAGGGATCTACATGAATACCTTGTTCGTTTATAATATGTCCCAAAAATTGAACTTCTTTAAGCCAAAATTCGCACTTGGAGAATTTGGCGAAAAGTTGCTCTTTCTTTAGGAGTTCCAAAGTAAGACGAAGATGTTGCTCGTGGTCAGCTTGCGTCTTAGAGTATATCAAGATGTCATCAATAAAAACAATGACGAACTGATCCAAATAAGGTTTGCAGACCCTATTCATTAAGTCCATGAAAACAGCAGGAGCATTAGTTAAACCGAATGGCATGACTGTGAATTCATAATGCCCATAACGAGTGCGAAATGCTGTCTTCGGAATGTCTTCTTCTTGCACCCGAAGTTGATGATATCCAGATCGCAGATCAATCTTCGAAAAATAAGAAGCGCCTTGTAACTGATCAAAGAGATCATCGATGCGAGGTAGGGGATATCGATTCTTGATGGTAAGCTTGTTAAGCTCACGATAATCGATACACATCCTAAAGGATCCATCCTTCTTCTTGACAAAAAGAACGGGAGCACCCCAAGGTGAAAAACTAGGACGTATAAAACCTTTGTCAGAGAGCTCCTGAAGCTGTTTAGACAACTCTTGCATCTCAGATGGTGAAAGACGATATGGAGCTCTGGCAATGGGATTTGCACCAGGTACGAGATAAATGCGGAACTCGACTTGGCGTGCTGGAGGTAGACCAGGTAAATCTTCGGGGAACACTTCAGAATAATCCCGAACGACAGGAATATCTGAAATAGACTTACCCTTGCCTTTATCTTCTGTAACATGTGCTAAGAAAGCCACATAGTTCTTCCGCAGATACTTCCGAGCTTTAAAACAAGACATGAGTTTGAGACCACCGATAGGCTTCTCACCTTGAACCTGCAGGATCTCGCCTTTCGAAAGTGGCACACGAACAATCTTCTCAGAACAAACTATCTCTGCGTGATGCTTGGATAACCAATCCATTCCCACAATAACGTCGAAGCTTCCAAGTTGCATAGGCGTGAGGTCGATAGGAAAAAGATGGTCGTTAAGATTCAACTGGCAGTTGCGAAGAACAGAATCAAGAATAATGGGTTCACCACTAGCAACTTCTACTGTCAAAGATTTACTTAGTTTTGTTCTAGATACTCGAAGCATTGGCTCAAAAGACAATGACACAAAACTCTTGTCGGCACCCGAATCAAAGAGAACATATGCAGGCTGGTTATTAATAAAGAACGTACCGTTCACCACGTTATCGTCTGCCTGCGCCTCTTGGGCATTCATGTTAAAGGCTCGGCCTCGAGCCGGAGCTTGATTCGGATTCTGGTTCTGATTCTGGTTAGCCAGCCTTGGGCACCGATTTCGGTAATGGGTCAGATCCCCACAATTATAACAAGCACCAGGTGGGTATTGTGGTCGTGCAACTTGACCCTGTTGCTGAACAGGAGGCTGAGCAACTTGTTGAGCCGGGTTCTGAACTGCACGATTCTGAGCAAACCGACAAACATCGGCAAGATGACCTAACTTCCCACAGCTAGTACAGAAACGGCACTGATGTTGCGGCTGATGGTGACTGTTGCATCTATTGCACAAAGGTGCATTCCCTGAATAGGGTTTCTTTGCCGGAGGCTGCGCGGGTTGGTTAGGAGCTGCCTGATTAGCTTGGGCAGTGATAGCAAAATTTTGGGAAGCCTTACGCTTCCTTGACCTCTTCGAAGAACCAGAGTCCTTTCCATTCTTGTTTTGACCCTTCTTGCTATCCCCCTTGTCAGCCGACTGTTTCTTGCCCTTGTCACCCTTCCTGTGTAACTTGTTCTTCCGAATCTGCGACTCAGTCAACGTCGCTGATAACTCAATCGCCTGACGAAGTGTGGTAGGGTTGCTACCAGTAATGATGTCTTGTACAGAGTCAGGTAGGCCGTCGATATACCTTTCGATAGCCTTGTCGAGTGGGGTAACCATAGTTGGGCAAAGCAGACTCAACTCCTCAAACCTATCAGTATAAGCCCTGTGCTCACCACTATCCTGCTTCAAATCATCAAATTCCTTCTCCAAAGCTCGCTGCTCATGACGAGGACAGAATTCCCTCATCATAAGAGCTCTTAGTTCAGCCCATGTCTGTGCCAAGGCAATCTCAGCACCCCTATCTCTCATAACCCCGTTCCACCATGTCAAAGCCCTCCTCTGGAATACGCTCGAAGCAAACTCGACTTTGCGATTATCCGGACACTGCACGTGGCGGAAAGTATTCTCTATGCTCTCAAACCACTGAAGAAGCCCAGTTGCTCCCTCAGAACCACTAAACTTGAGTGGTTTAGCCGAGCTGAAATCCTTGTATTTGCATGGAGCATTATTGTTGTTGTTGGCTTGGTGCCATTGAGCAAAGAGATTTGGAAATTGAGCAGCCATCTGCTCCGCAATAATTTCTGCAAGTTCGGCAGTCGCAATCAGATTGTCGCGTCGAGGAGGCATTCTAAAAGAGGAAACATGAAAGAAATGAGTGAGATGATTGGATGAAAAGAATGAGATGAAACGAAATCAACAAAAGCAAAGATGGTGGTCATTTGTCCGTATCACAAAGTAAACAAACGACACACAGTGACTAATCAAAGTAAATGGATCAAAAATAATGCATTTCGAAGACATGCTCGCCTATAAGTGAACACTCATCCCAAGAATTCCCAGGTAAGCACAACTGGTCTCGCGTCTGGTTGAGATGTATACGAAGTGCTTACCTAGACAGAAAACCCAGAATACAGGCATTCACCCTTCCAGTTTGCACGTGTTCACATTATTTAAGACCCAAAACCTTGACGAGATTTTGAAAATTTGAAGGCACAAGGCAAAAAAAACCAATACTGAAAAGGGTTCAAAACCGTATAACAGAGGGTTCAAAGCCTTGTAATAAATCATTCAAAAACAGATGATTGTTTTTCAAAAATCGTTTCGGAAAATTTGGTTCTTGTTTTGATAATCACCTAAGGATAGGTGATGTACATGTTTTAAGATCTAAACACAAGATAATTTGTGTTAGGGTCCTAGAAAAGTTATAGTCTATGTAGGATCGGATTGCGACCTTAACGAGTCGTTCGGAAGAGTTCTAGTCCGTTTCAGAGGCGGAAACTAAAAAACGGACGTGTAAACAGCTTGATATTCACTTTAATCCTCTTTTATATTGATATTACAACCTTTACAATCAGAAGAGAAACCGGCAGCACTTCGATATAATTCTCAGACAACTGTTGGAACCGTTACAAATGACAATACACTAGCCCTATTTATAAGCTACATGATTTCGCTTGAACCTCTTTCAAGCGAAATCTTCATATAAAGAAATTACAATTTTGAAGTGAAATCTACATGTTAATCTTGGAATTGTTTTGTCTTGAAGCGAAATCATCCAATTAACGTGCAATCTGTTTTCAACTTCATGCATTCACTTTTGTCTTCTAGTGATGATGATGTCATTGATTATGTAACTTGTGTGATGTCATCATCAAGGATGATGACATCATGCCTTGTTTAGATCCGCACCGAACCCGAGACTCGATACAAGACGAAGACGACAGATGTGTGCACCAACAGACTCCCCCTCAGATGTTGACAAGTCTTAAGTGTCGAGTCGTTTCAATCTTCAGTCTTTATCAGTCTATGAGCTTTCTTCAAGATCTCTACCTGGCTCTATTCTATCTCCAACTCTCTCTCTCTAACAGACTCCCCCTCAAAACATGCTATGATCATAGACTGGCTTTTACAAAATTTCAGAATCCTCAGGTATCGGAACCTGGCACTCTATTTGCTATCCTGCACATCCTCTACCCAAAAATAAGATTCACAAGAATAAAATATTTAACAATTTGTCAAATATCAAACACCAACACTGAGCCTTCTCCAAACAATATACAAACAAACATTAACAATGATCATTTAACAAAATTTTTATCTCTGAAAAACTTTTCAATCAAATTTCCCAAACCTGTTCGTCATGTTCAGCACTTGAAATTTTGAAAATCAGCTCTTCAACATCAGTTGTCTAAAATCTTTTTGAATTTTTTCAAAATTTATGCTAAAACACACTAAAATCTTTTTGAATATTTGAAATAACAGAAATAAAATGCAGAAATGAACTATTTACATACAATATTTTTGTGAGTTTGTGTAAGAGGATCATATCAGTTTTTGAGACAAATCACCAACACCATTAAGCTTTAATCATTTTAAGTTCTAAACAATTCACTTAGATTGTCAGTATACTGATCCACTTAAATTTTCACACAAAGTTCAACTGTTTCGAGATACGAATTAGTGTTTAGGACTTAAACATCTACATGTGTCCCACCTCAGAATATACTCCCGTATCCAGATCCCAATATTCAGTCTTACAGGTGAGTATACCACAGATGATATCTGTAAGGGGAATAAATTATGCAACCGTGATAGCTCAGGTCAGAACTTCCGTTCAGCAGAGAGCCTAATTGACTTTTAGGTGTGTCCCCTTTAGAGGATCTTTTGAATTACAACAGCCATGATTAGCATTTTTCAATGTTTCATCATTTTTTAGCTGAGGGTGGTGCTATATTTCAAGCAAGCAGAAAGTATTCTCCAGGGACTAGGCCATTGCTTCCGCAAAATCAGAAGTCCCGGGATAATACCCCAGATATCACTGAGTATAAAGACCTAGTATCTCAGAATAAGGGACCCTTCAAACAAGATTTCAGGGGTTACCTATATATCCTGGAGGTGTTCCCCACTTAGACGTAAGTAAATTTTATGTTTATATCTCGTCACAATTTACTAAATGTGTAAAAACCTACTGACACATCCACAGTGAGATTGTTTATCACTATTTAACTTTTCATTTCTTTAGCATGCCGTGATCGTCCACCGATGTACTATCATTTCCTCTTTTTGCACAACAAAACTCTTTTTCATTTTATCATGTTTTTGGCTTTTTCAAATTTTCAAATGTTTTTGGATTTTCTGAAAATTTTTACTCCCCCTAAAATGCAAACACATTTTAGGAAATTTGAAAATAAACTGTACAATAAAATGACAACTGATATCAAATCACCTCAAATCGCCATCCACTTGGCATAAACAATCAGAACTCCCCCTCACAACAAACTATTTTCCCATTGTGATTTCAAAACACTTAAGTTTGTTTTAATCAAATGGTTTTTCCGGAAAATAAGTTTTGTTGATTTTAAGAAACCATTTGTAGGTTAGGGGTTCAACTCATCATTTTGTTTTCATATCAAAAACCACTTGTAGAAAATCAAGTACAACTTAATGTCCCTGATTTACCACTTGTAAGTCGAAATCACTTTCGTGAATTTCTCAAGAAATGTGCCGATTCCTGCTCCACTTTTACCAACCTGGGAGCTCCGGCAAGTCCTGTTTTTACTCAAACATTACGTCCACCCAAGCCTCACCAGCCTTGGGTGACTTTGATGGCAAACATCTGTCCCACCAACATTTTGATTTATAAAATTCTTGTGCACTCTTTACCTTTCTGTCAACCATCTTACCGAAAATATGCTTGACTTTTCCATTGAAAGCCTTCTCAACATCAAATTCTCCCTTATCAGCGAAAAATTGATTTGAGATCTCTACCTTCCCAACTTTCGACTTCCAATTTTCCTTTGACAATGAAGGAAAATTTTCATCGTTCACCTCAGGAACGGAATTCACAATCTTTTTCTCAACAAATGACTCCTCTGATTTTATGGAATCAGATTCATTGTCAGAACTTCTTTCAGATTTTACAATCCATTTTTGTTTGGTTAAATCACCTCTTCTTTTGTAAAATCGTTTTGAACTTTCACCTTTTTCAAAACTAGAATTATCAAACACTTTCGATTTTTCAGTTGATTGTTTCTTCTCAAAGACAAGTTTTTCTTTTAGTTTTGAGTTAGAAGTAACTTCCTGTTTTGTGTTGTTGGACTGTTGACAATTCCAAGCAATATGCCCAACCTTTTGGCATTTGAAGCAAGTTCTTCTATCAACTCTTTCAGCAAACTTCTTCACATTCCTCTTTACCTCAGCAAGAAACTCTTGATTCGATTGTTTCCAGAACGGTTTCTTCTGCTCATCTTCAGCACTTCCTCCTGCAACAAATTTTGTTTTTGGTTTATAAGTTTTCTGATTTTGATAATTTTCAGGAGAAATAAATCCTAAACCTTTCTTTTTGAAATTTTTGTTATGATTTGGTTTCTTTTGAAAACCATACCCAGAACCATAACCCTTTTTCTTGTTCAATCTCTGTTGAACTCTTGAAGTGTATTTTTTAGGTTTTTCATCAAGATTTAAATCTTTTATATCAGAAAGATTAATTTCTGTTAATTTGAAAACCTGTTTGATCATTTCAGTTTTTACACTTCTGATTGGAAATTCCTCATCAGAATATAATTTGTCTGAATCACTCAAAGTATAAGCCACTTTGATTGATCCGTCATTCAAATTAGATTTTGATAACAGGAATTCTCTATTGTAAACCCTATTAACCGGTGAACTCGGACTCTTTTCTGACGAACTCGGACTTTCAGACTTAGACTCCGGTTTTGACTCCACATCCGTATCCAACACCTGATCGACAACTTTCTTTAATAACTCAGACTCATGATCAGTGTCAGACGCTGTGAATGTAACATCAATATTGTCTGGTAATTCATCAATGATTTCAGACTTTAACTTGATGTTGACTGCCTTTTTTAGACGCTCTTCATTTGGATTCCTGGGAGAATAAGTTTCATGGATCGGAGGCGGACATCTGTTATACTTGACACTTGGTTTCTTACCAGTATCAGTATCTTCAGTCTTTTTGTCCATGAACGCTTCCAGACCTGCAACAGTAGGATAAACACGATCAATCAAATAATCACATGTAGTGTAACTCAACAGTAATCGTTTAATCCTTTCACTCTCAATCTTCTCAAGTTCCACTTCTTTCTTCAGATTAGCACAATCTTCGATGTACTCATTGATGACTTTCTGCTTTGTCATTAAAGTTGCACTCATTTTATCCATTGCTTTTTCAATTTCTGTATTCGTCTTTTTCAGACGATCAACTGTGTTGTTGAGCACATTGTACGACTCCTTAATGTACTTCACATCAGACAGTAAGTCTTCTTTAATCTTATCCAACTCAGCAATCTTCTTGTCTTTCTCTTCACAAGCTTTACAAGATTCTGAACACTTCAAACATGGTTTTTCTACTTCAACCACTTTTTCAATTAGCTTTTCAACCTCGATGATCTTCTCTACTTCGACAATTTTCTCTACTTCAACAAATTTTTCAACTTCAACAAGTTTTTCAACTTCGACTATTTTTTCAATTTCAACGAGTTTCTCCACCACTTTCTCCACTTCAACAACTTTCTCAGTTGCTGGTTCAACATTCGCTTCTTCAGCTTCTGTCTTCGCCTTTTCATTAGCAAGTAACTTTGCGGTTTCCAGTTCCCTCTTTAAGCGGGCAATCTTCTTCTGATTCAGTATATCAACTTTATCTGCATAGAAAAAATTAAAACTATCAGGCTCAATGCTTTTTCTACATTTGTTAAGATATTCTTCCTCATCATCAGTATCTACATCACTTCCAAGATCTGGAAAAATCGGGATTCTTTTCTGATTAACCTCATCTTCACCTAGAATTCGAGCAACAAAGCCTGATTCTGATGGAATATATTTATCCCAACTAAATCCCTCAGCAACTTTTTCGTCATCTTGATGGATAATTAAAGCTTTCTTCTTTCCATCATCAGTAGCATGAGCATGTACAATTTGAGGTTGTTGAGTAGTCTGATGGAAGATTGATTTCTGATAATAATTGTTTCTATCTTAATTCCCGGTAGTTTCTTTACTTTTGCACTCTCGTTTAAAATGACCTTTTCCTTTACAATGGAAACAGGTAACCTTTGATTTATCAAATCCCAATGGAGAGGTAGCCATTCCTCGAAATTCATCCCTACCAGTAATCTCTTGAAACTTCTCAGCTCTCCTCCAAGCACTTGCTAAGCACCATTTGATATCCATCACTTCAAGTTCTTCAGCATCAATTTGGTCGTAATCTTCTTTGGTAAGCATCGGATTCCCAATCTTCCCACCGATCAAACTTTCGTAAGATTCTAACATAGTAACCAGTGATGCCATGTGTTGCTTGGCAACTTCCGGAGACAGATTCTGACCATTTTGAATGTTTAAAGTAACATTGCACTGAAGATTTGTTGAGTTTTGTCGTTGATAACTTGATGTTGTGCTGTTTGGATCAAAACTTGAGAACGAAGGTGAAGATCCACCACTTTGTGTCACACTACTACCCTTTGTTCCAGATGAACTGTCAGCACTGAAACCAGTTTGGATCTTTGGGCTCGAGCTGGGAGTAGTCTCAAACTTGTTCCCTCGGTAATACAAACTGACATCTTGTTTGGCATTTGGATTTGTCATGATAGCTGTTTTCTGAATATCTAACTCATGCTCTTCAATCCTCTGAATAAACTGAGCCAAATTCATATTTTCAGACTTTCTTGTATGTTTTAAGATCAGCAAATACGTTCCCCATTTCTGTTGTGGTAATGCTTCAGCAAGTTTATCAACCCACTCATCATCCTCTTTCTCAATGTTAAATCTTTTCATTTCCAAGACTAGATGACAATATCTATCAATGGTATGCTTTGTAGTTTCATGATCGAAGGCTGAAAACATATCAAATGATTTTTTCAGTAAAGCCTTTCTGTTCTTGATCATATCTGCGCTTCCTTGGAATTTCTGAATCAATGCTTCCCAAATTGATTTAGCTGTACCATTATGTTGAAGCAAAACAAATATATCTTCTTTTATTGCTTGCTGAAGAATACTGATAATCATTTTCTCACTTGTGAATTTTAATTTGTCAATCTCTGAGTAGTCCTCAATTGCTTTATCCATCCCACGGTCATTCTTTGGTTTCTCATAGTCTTTCAACAATGAACACCATGCATCAAACTTGTAAGCTTGTACCCAGTTCTCAAATCGATTCTGCCATCCTTTAAATTCTTCAATGTACATAAGCTTTGGTGGCTTTTGATGAGTTCCCGTCTCATTTTCACTGTATACATTCTCAGCAGCAGTAACAGGTGCAACCGGTGTCGCAAAAGCATTGTAGAATTCCCCTTCCATGGCTTCGGCAAATACCTTGCAAGTACCTTCAAGCGAAATCCCGAGTAATACAGTTCTGAAGCGAAATCAACTATTCTTTCTTGAAGCGAAAACAGATGTTAAGTCTTGAAGCGAAAACAGATGTTAAGTCTTGAAGCGAAATCAACTATTTGTTGAAGCGATATCTGATATCAGGTTCTATTTCAAGCGAAAATAGGAAAGCTTGAAAGTAACAAGTAGGCACATGTGTTCCACCCCAAAACGTTTGGAAAACAGTAAAAGAGGGGTCTATGTACTCACTTGAGATTGCTCAGAAGTCCTAAGATAACCACCAAGCAATGCTAGAGATCACGGAATATCAAACGGCACCTAATATAGGTAACTACATTAATAACCCGGACCTAAATCGGAAGATCGGATAGGATGAGGGCTCGTAAACCATATGAGTATGGGAACTCGTGTAGTATGGTTTACTAAAGCCTACATACTAAATGAAACCTAACCTAAGTGCTTGTGACCCATTACGACCCGTTTAGGTAGCTTATGCTACTTTAACGCATCGCTCGCGTGAAACGCGTTCGGACTGCCTAACTAGTCCCATGACAAGTAATATATGCCTTAACATGTCTAATATGGTTGTCAAATCAGTTTAGATGTCAAAAGTTATGTTACATATGTTTAAAATGAATTTTGGCATCAAAGGGGTATTTTGGTAATTTACCTAAGGCATATAAACTACCTATCATACAACTACTTAAACGAAGCGACTATAAGGTATAACCTTGTAAGGTTATTCCCTATATACTATGGTCACCTAATGTGCTTGGTCGGATCCTAATGATCGAGCAAACGGGTCGGGTTCGAAAGTATAAGCGATTGATTAGATCGCTTACCTCTACGACCCTATATAAGCACTAAACTAAAAGTGACGAGCTAAGCATGTTAAAACATGCTTAACTAAGTTTAGAAAACAGGTTTGGTATCACAACAAACGGTTGTGATACCTAAGAGTAGTTTGGTTACAAAATACGTAAGAATACGTATTCTGCCCGAAACTACGGCTCGTCACTGAGCCTAGATAACGTGGTAATCAGTAGGTATAGTCGCTAGGGACTATAACCATCGTGATCACACTCACGTTATGAAGTTCAAACGAACTTCGCATCGACCATAAATTGGTCAATGCAGAAAGTCAAACAAAGTTTGACTTTCGGACTCGAAAAGCAATAAAAGAACGAAAGAATACTTACGAAGGGTCCCCGAATGCTAATCTAGATCAAAATAGCTCAGGTATGAAACAAAGGTTTCAACTTAGAGCACAAATGATCAGATTCTTGTGAGAAATGAAGTGAAATGTGATGGGTATTTATAGATTTCAGAGAACCGTTAAGATCGTTTGTCGAATATCGTGCCTAAATCTCGTGCGTACATTTGTCAAAATGTTGTGGTTACTGAAAATGATCCTTAATGTGATGAAAGGTCAAGTGTGGAACTTGTGGTTGTGGTTTAATCAGCTGATAATCTGCTGACTGGTTGATATTATCTGTTCTGGCACAGGCTAGCGCACCGCTACGTTAAAAGTGTAGCGCACCGCTAGGCCATAGTTTGGCAGATTTACCATTTTAGTCCCTGCAGTGTAATCAGCCCATTTTCGACACGTTTAAGGCCCGTTAACCCCATTTCAAAGCTCTAAAATGAAGTTAAAGTATAGGGAACTTAAAATGTGTTCAAAAATATCTCAGATGTTGGTTCGTTTGGCCGTACGGTCGCGATGTTCGGTTAATTACGACGGAATGCGCACAAGCGCGAAAAACGATCCAAATGACGCGACGAATGGACTTTTCTTATGGCGAACACTAAAATATAATGTAGTCATGCTCACATAAATTTTTGGATGTCCGGATGTATTCAGAACGTAAGTTATGCGCGAAAATGCAAACTTGTGCACTTTTTGACGCTTTTAGTCCCTGAATGACCCAAAAGTTTATTTTAACACACCGAACCCCTCAAAGCCTATTTCTAAGCTATGTAAAGGATATTTAAGGTGTGTTTAACTTATGGTCATGTTCCGGAATGTTCGTTACAGTTCAAATTGACATACTTTCGCAGTTTGTCATATTTAGTCCCTGTAGTCGAATTAACTTGTTTTTGCCATACCAAAGCCTTCAAAACTTATTTCTAAGTTATGTAAAGGTTATTTAAGGTATGTTGAGTATATGTTGATGTTCCGGAGTATTTCTCGCATTAAACTGAGTACGTTTACGCACTAGTTTGCGTATAACTCTCCAGAAAGTGATGTAGAGTTTGGAATTGAACAAAAGTCAAAACATGAAAAATGTAAAACACAATCAAACAAACATTGGGATCAAATAACATTGTTTTATTGATAATAGAACTGTTCACAATGATTTCAAGCACAATTGTTACATTATGGTACATAGACACATTGACACACACGTCTATCTTTCCCCATTACAGGGTTCTATGGTTTTTTCTTGTGAAGTTTTATGGTTTTTTTCTCTGAAAAATGGTGAGCTTTTGTCTAAACAAAGAGTTTGTTTCCATGGTGCTTCCTGTACCTCATGGCTGGAAGAAAAGGTTTGTTCTCTTTCTTCTCTCTCTCTACATTCCATCGTAAATTGTTTTCAAGTTATGCTAGCTTTTATGCTTACATTGTTTGTTAGTTTATTACATCGAGGTTATATGTGTGTTTCACTTATTTGAATTTAGTGTGTCGTGTTGATTTTTTTTCTTTTTAGTGGGTTTTCTGAAACTAGGGTTTTTTTGTGGATTTCTTTCAATTCAATGAAATTAAAGTTTGATTCGTATGATTGTTTTAATTATTTGCATACATTGTTGTTTAATTGTGTGATTAGGGTTCTGGATAGAGTAAAGCAAGGTGATCTCAATGGTTTGGTTCGGCCTTGTTTATGTTATATTGATCTTAACAATGTGGGTGTTTTTTTAGGCATGGGTTCTACTCTGAATGTGGAAAAACCGTGAAAAGGCTCTTCGTTGGTGGTTTTCTATCTGAGAAAAATGTGGAACTTGATGTAAGTTTTGTTAAATTGTGAATCTTAGAACATGTTATTTGTTGAATGTAATTAAAATACTACATAATTATTTATGAATAAGCTGTTGAAAGTGTAAGAATTGCTGGCGCTTCATGGATTATTGGGGTTGATCTCAATGCCAATAGATGTGAGCTTGGCAAGTAATAAAAAATCTAAATATTTTGTTGCTAAAACGTGTATATAATTGACTAATCATAGTTGTTTTATTTCGTTACCACAACAAAGAAATTTGGGGTTACAAAATTTGTGTACCCAAAAGATTATAATCTGAACCTGTTTTATTCTTTAATATCTTCCACTTAAACCACACATTCTGGTTACTGATTTGTAATTTACTATTTTGTTCTTGATTTTTATCATCTGAATCTAATTTGTACTTGAATATCTTGATGAAAAAGTGATGATTTGCCGGATGAAATCTTGAATCTGTATTCATGACGTTTTTACTTTTGTTTTAATGTTTAAGCTTGCATTCATGTGCATTAAACTGAGAGAAAGGAAGAACTCGCCAAATTTGAAGCCATCGACTATAGAAAACCACTCGATGAAGAAGCATAGGATTTGGTATGTCCACTGCATATACTCATATTGCTACGTTTACTAACAAGCTAAGGTATCTATGTTATTCAGGAGGATGTTGCTGGATGTTTTGAATCTAATGCTGATCTTGCTGAAGCTTTAGATGTAAATCAAAGCATCTATTAGTCTTCCAATGGATATATTTAAATGTCATTAGGAGTAGGGTTGTCTTATTTTAACCGCAACCCAAAACCGAGTCTTTAGACTATTAATCTGCGTCTCCGATTCTTGGTTAGCGTACTTATGTACAATTCTACGCATTATAGTACCGTAATCAATTACTTATACAACCCTTCCGGTATAGTAATAAAACCACATTTTGACCCATTCGGCCTACTCAATGTAAATCATCAATTTCATACAACCCTTCCTCATTTGACTTCAATTATCATGCCTAATTAACTAGAACATAACCTTACTTAACAAACTAAGAAGTGATTCGGAAATCACTTACCTATTTGCGTCCGTATTCGCGTTCGCCCGTGAGCCTTCCGTGCTTGCGTCACTTTGACCCGTGAGCCTTCCGTGCTTGCGTCACTTTGACCAAATGCTTATGCATACATGTCACCGCATTTACATTCTTGTTAGCATACGAGATATTACATATCAACGATCATAACAAATGCATATCTTGTCACACCCCGACCACGTAGAACATCATATCGTGGCGGAAACGTCGGGGAGTGTTGTAACAGAATCATTGTTTCATAACACATGGAAATTGAAATATTGTTTTATTGATTAAAAGAGTTACAATGTCTTGACAATCAAAGAAATACATAACATAAATAACTAGTCTTGCATCTTTTATTGTCGCTAAGGCCCAAGTCCGCCTAAGTGTAACTTGATAAATCCTATGCATCATATCCTGAAACACATGTGAAAATAGGTACGTCAGCATAAAAATGCCTGTGAGATACATAGGTTTTGTGAAAACAGAATTCATGACTTATGTTTAAGAAAATGTTTAGTCATGAACCTTGAAATTTGCTTTGTCTTGTAAATCATTGGAAAAGTGATAAATAAACCAAATGATATATACGTATAAAAGAATAATACATGGTTAAGTAAATAACCAAGTAAAATGAGTTTGTATTAGATAAGTTGTTTGTAAAACAATGTATTGTGACAAGTATGTTATTTGTAAAAATGTTATATGTCTAAATTGAAATGATTCAAATAACACTACGATATGTAATACCATACAAGCACTTATATATAGAAAGTACCAGCGGCGTATCCACCATGCTTGTACCATATTACACACGCCTCGTTACTTAAATCACTTACTCAAACCAAACCACCATTGTAAAATTGTTTATGTATAATCAAATGTCAAACTGTTTTGTGTATATCAATGTCAAAATGTTTATGTCTAATGTAAATCATGAATTGTGTATATCAATGTCAAAATGTTTATGTCTAATGTAAATCGTGAATTGTGTATATCAATGTCAAAATGTTTATGTATGGTAAGTGAAATATATCAACCAAACCATATGTAAAATGCACAAAAACAAGGTATTGAAGTAAAACATGGTTTAAATCAAAGTTATGTTTTGTGGAACAAATGCATGCTATACTGATATGAACATCTATGCGGTATTGTGAAAATGCATACATCCAAGCCTTGTGACTGTGGCGATAAACCCCTAAACGAATTTAAAGGTCTATCTTGTTGTTATGTTTATCGAATTCGGTCATTCCTTCCACCCAAACAAACCTAGGGTTCAGGAACGGGAGTTGTCAAGTCCTATGGTACCACTACCTACTAACGAACGACGTGATCAATGTTAATGAATGTATATTGTCACATTTGAACAAACCAAATGTCATACAAAAAATGTAAGCATGTGAAAACAATGCACTAAATATGTAATCAAATGAACATACATAGCTTGAAATGTAATGTAAAACAATGTACTAAGTATGCACCCAATGGACATACGTAGCATGAAAGGTAATGTAAAACGATGTACTAAGTATGCACACAATGGACATACATAGCATAAAATGTAATGTAAAACGATGTACTAAGTATGCACACAATGGACATACATAGCATAAACACAATGAAATCATGTACTATAAGTGTACTAATGAACATAATAAGAATTTGATATGAAAACATGGAAAGCATGAAAGCAACAAGTAGGAACATGTGTTTCACCCCAAAACAGTTTGGAAAACAGTAAAAGAGGGGTCTATGTACTCACTTGAGATTGCTTAGTAGTCCTTGAGTAACAACCAAACAATGCTAGAGATCACGGATATTAAACGGCACCTAATATAAATAACTATGTTAATATACCGGACCTAAATCGGAGGATTGGATAGCATGAGGGTTCGTAAACCAAACGAGTATGGGAACTCATGTAATGTGGTTTAACCAAGCTTACATACTAAAATGAAACCTAACCTAAGTGCTTACGACCCATTACGACTCGTTTAGGTAGCTTATGCTACTTTAACGCGTCGTTCGCGTAAAACCCGTACGGAACGCCTAACTAGTCCTATGATAAGTAAAATATGTCTTAACATGTCTAATATTGTTACCAAATCACTTTAGATACCAAAAGTTATGTTACATATGCTTAAAATGAATTTTGGTGTCAAAGGGGTATTTTGGTAATTTACCTAAGGCATATAACCCACCTATCATACAACTAAGTAAACGTCGTGACCATAAGATATAACCTCGGAAGGTTATTCCCTATATACTATGGTCACCTAATGTGTTTGGTCGGATCCTAATGATCGACCAAACGGTTCGGGTTCGAAAGTATAAGCGATTGTTTAGATCGCTTACCTTACGACCCTATATAAGCACTAAAGTAAAAGTGACGAGCTAAGCATGTTAAAACATGCTTAACTAAGTTTAGAAAACAGGTTTGGTATCAAAACAAATGGTTTTGATACCTACGAGTAGTTTGGTTACAAAATACGTAAGAATGCGCGTTTTGGCCGAAACTACGACTCGTCACTGAGCCTAGATAATGTGGTAATCAGTAGGTATAGTCTCTAGGGACTATAACCATCGTGATTACGCTCATGTTATGAAGTTCAAACGAACTTCGCATTGACCATAAACTGGTCAAAGCATAAAGTCAAACAAAGTTTGACTTTAACGTTAAAATGAAAGAAAGGAATGAAAGAACACTTACAAAGGGTCCCCGCTAGTAAAACTCGATCGAATAGCTCAGGTATGAAGCAATGACTTCAACTTAGAGCTTTTAGATCAGATTTGTGGGTTTTGAGTTGTGAAAGGGTTGGGTATTTATAGGATTCTTGGAACCGTTAGGATCGTTTATCGAATAACGTGCTTTGATCTGGTCCATACACTTGTTGAAACCTTATGGTAACATCAAAATGGCCCCTCATGAGCATGAAAGGGCAAGTGTAAATTCGCCCCTCATTATCCTGAAGAGGCAAGTGCAAATTGGCCCCTCATTATCCTGAAGAGGCAAGTGCAAATTGGCCCCTCATTATCCTGAAGAGGCAACCGCTATTTAAACTGATCTGCTATTCTGGGGACCCGTTACGGACTGTAAGGGTCATGGCTTATGGTCCGTAAGCCATTAACTTTGGCAGAATTACAGTTTCAGTCCCTGCACCTTGTTTCGTTGCGTAACGGCACTTCTAACACCCGTCAAACCCAATTTCAAGCTCCAAAATGATGTTAAGACATAGGGAACATGAAATATGCTTGAAAACATCTCGGATTTCGGTTCTGGCCGTACGGTTGCGATGTTCGGTTAATTACGACGGAATGCGCATAAGCGCGAAAAATGATCCAAATGGCGTGACGAATGGATTTTTCTTATGCCAAACACTAAAATAAATATTTTAGCGCTTACATAAATTTTTGGATGTCCGGATGTATTCAGAACGTAAGTTATGTGCGAAAGTGCAAACTTGTGCAGTTTTTGACACTTTTAGTCCCTGAATGAGCCAAAAGTTTATTTTAGCACACCGAACCCCTCAAAGCCTATTTCTAAGCTATGTAAAGGATATTTATGGTATGTTTAACTTATGTTCATGTTCCGGAATGTCTGTTATAGTTCAAATTGGCATACTTTCATAGTTTGTCGAATTTAGTCCCTATAAGCGATTAAACTTGATTTTGTCATACCAAAGCCTTCAAAAATTATTTCTAAGTTATGTAAAGGTTATTTAAGGTATGTGAAGCCTATTTCACTATTCCGGAGTGTTCGTTGCATTAAACTAGTTATATTTACGCATCAGTGTGTGTATAACCTTCCAGAAAGCGATTTAGAGCCCGAAATCGAACAAGAATTGATATGTGCAAATGATACACTTATTTGTACAAATCCCAAGTATGAAATACAATATTTCATTAGTTTGGTATTTGTTTGATGGTTGCAGTGACCCAGGTGTCACAGTCTCCCCTACTTTAGGAAATTTCGTCCCGAAATTTATTCAGATGAAACTTGTGAGAGCTTGAAACATGAAGTTGAAAAGATCAAACAACACTGGTTAGAGTCCTGAACTTCTAGTAACTTTACAATAACATCATGCTTGCAATGTGAGAGGGACACTTATATACAAGTATATAAAGCGTCATTGGTGCGTCCACCGTACCTCTATTACATTGCTCACATTTCGTTATGGTTGTCACTATCGGTTCTTACACATAATAAGTCTTACTGTGGTTTCCGTGCACTGAACTTCGTAATTATGTATGCATCCATAATTACGTAATTCCTTGCATAGTCACGTAGTGCATCTTAAAATGTGTAGGGGAAGAAAACAAATGAACGAGCCTGTGATGATTGTGACTAGACCACCATAGGGTCGCTTTTATTAAATCAATAAATGATTTTAATAGACAACCAAGGAGTCTTTTCAGCTTATATCATCACATGTCATTCTTAACCAGATTTTTGAATCGATCTTTTTGACTAGACCACTAAAAGGGTCTCTTATGAAACATGGAATGGTACTATATAACCCAAGGGTCTTAACTATTACATAGAAGCCCAATAAGGATTTAAGGTAGTACCCTTTTGAATATCCTCTACGAATCCCTCATATGAAGATATGAAAGATTCTATGAGGATTGGAATAATGAAAATCGAGAGTATACAAAAACACAAAATGCATAAAAGAAAACAAAAGATGCATAAACACATAGTCATATACCCACAAAATTGTTTGTTAATTTGTTCTGCTAACTGTGCGCATGTATTCAAAGCACACCGGGTATCCAATCAGTGGATTTTGATTGGTGCTTTAAATATTTCTAAGAATCTAACTATCAAGATAGAAAGATCTTTTAAAGAGGACATTCGATTTCGATTATAAGGAACCGAAATGTTCGAATTAAGGTACACAAGGAATCCAATTAAGGATTCTAATTTGAATGATAATCATCCACAAGGGTCTAATGTGAAGATAAAAGATCCCATATGGATTTTAGAAGTTGTAGATGTTTTGAAACCTTGCACTTGATGTGCTTAGGTCAAAACATGAAGTAAAATGCTTATGAAGTTGAGATGCCAGATATGCCAAGGCGATATATGAAGAGGAATTTGAAAGTTAAGTCAATGTATGAAGAAAATATTTTTGAAAACTATGCATGGGGTTCTTAAAAAAATGTGTTCAATGTTTTTTTTTGAAACCTTATGCATAATACTTTTGAAATCATAAAGTAGGTGTACTAGGTAGGTATGTTTATAAAAATGTTTTAAAATCATGCGAGATGAAATTTTTGAAATTATGTATGAGGTTTCTGAAAATATGAAAAATGCTTTTCGAAAATTATGCACTTGATAAGAAGATGTACTATGTTAATATTGTTTTCAGACTATATGAAACATTTTGAAATCATGAAGGTTGTTTTTGAAAACATAGTCAATGCATTCGAAAAATTGTTTTCAAACTATATGAAATGTTTTGAGATCATGAAGATTGTTTTTGTAATACTTATAATATGTATATTGAAAAAAAAAATCAAAACGTAATGGGTATGAGATTTGAAAATACCCTTAGTTATCTAACCAAGGATTCAAAGGCACGGATGTGCAAAAGCACGATCATTCATAATGTCACTTTATTTTCTGTACTTTGTTTCTTAGAGTGAAACGAGTACTTAAAAATTTCGAGGAAATCATGAGCGATCATTTGAAAGAGAGAATCACAAGAGTAGTTTGTAAGGAACATAGTTCCTTAATACAGATATTATAGAGAATTTCCATTTACTCATGTAACTACATTTGTATATCAGAATTGTGAACGACAATTTATTTATAAACAAAACAGATTGTTTCACATTACAAGAAATAGAAGAAACAAAAGCATAAGACAACAACATCTTCTAATCAGCCAACTGCTCATCCGTGGGTTGGATTTGCTTTAGCAAGCTTCGGGCATTTATTCACGAAATGACCCATCTTGACACAGTTGTAGCACGATCCAGGCTGAAAGCGAGCTTGAGCAGGATTGGCTTGTGGTTGATTTGGACCACCTTGGTTCGGGTTACATCGACAAGCACTTGCCAGGTGACCAATTCGCCCACATGATACACACAGACGACATTGTAAGTGAGCTTGGTGATGCCCATTACATTTGTCGCATATTGGTGCCGTTCCCTTGTATTGCTTCTTAGCAGGTGGTGTTGCCACCCGGATGGGTCCTGCTTGATTTGGTACAGCTGCAGTTGAGCAAACCCTTGCTGTATGACCTATAAGTCCACAAATCTGGCATTTGCGGCACTTCACGCTAGCATGATAATGAAGGCTACGTTGGTTGCACAAGGGTACAGTTCCGTTGTATGGCTTCCTGGCTGGTGGTGCTGTCACTTGGCTAGGTCCCGCTTGATTAGGTGTAACTGCTGCGGGTTTCCTTTAAGCCTTACGCTTCCTTGATTTTGGTGCTGGCTTAACTTCTGCTTCTTTTGGTGGCTCTTGAGTGGCTTCATTGTTGAGACAAGAGGTTTCATTGTTGAGACGAGACATGGCATTGCCTAAATCCACAGTCTTCAGAATCACTTCACCTATTTGCTGGGAAAATTTGGCTGTTTGCTCGGACATTTGACCGTTGCTGAGAGGAAGAGACATTCTAGAAGAAAATGAAATACATAGGAAGAAACAAGTGAAAGGTTATCAGACAATCAAAACAGAATGGCAATGCATAAAAATTGCGATCATTTGTTTGTTACCTAAGGCAAACAAATGAGACGGTGACAAATCAAAGTAAACGGGTCATATTAATGTATCACTGAAGACATGCTCGCCTATAAGTGAACACTCACCCCAAGAGTTCCCAGGTAAGAGTGACTGGTCCGATACTGCGGATTTGTACGAACACTCTAGCCTTCGACAGAAAACTCAGGGTCAGGCATTCACTCTTCCAGTTTGCACGTGTTCACATTATAAGACCCAAACTTTGACGAGATTTGAAAACTTAGAGGGTTCAAAACCTAGTAATTAATCATCCTAGAACAGATGATTGCTTTTCAAAGCGGTTTTGAAATTTATGTTCTTGTTGTGGTCGTCGCCTAAGGATAGGTGACGGTATTATTTTATGACTAAACGCAAGTAAACTCGCGTTAGGGTCCAAGGAAGGTTATAGACTAGGTCAAAGCATTACTAATAACCTAATTCCCTATAACCATGAGCTCTGATACCAACTTTTCTGTCACACCCCGACCACGTAGAACATCAAATCATGGCGGAAACGTCGGGGAGTGTTGTAACAGAATCATTGCTTCATAACACATGGAAATTGAAATATTGTTTTGTTGATTAAAAGAGTTACAATGTCTTGACAATCAAAGAAATACATAACATAAATAACTAGTCTTGCATCTTTTATTGTCGCTAAGGCCCAAGTCCGCCTAAGTGTAACTTGATAAATCCTATGCATCATATCCTGAAACACATGTGAAAATAGGTACGTCAGCATAAAAATGCCTGTGAGATACATAGGTTTTGTGAAAATAGAATTCATGACTTATGTTTAAGAAAATGTTTAGTCATGAACCTTGAAATTTGCTTTGTCTTGTAAATCATTGGAAAAGTGATAAATAAACCAAATGATATATACGTATAAAAGAATAATACCTGGTTAAGTAAATAACCAAGTAAAATGAGTTTGTATTAGATAAGTTGTTTGTAAAACAATGTATTGTGACAAGTATGTTATTTGTAAAAATGTTAGATGTCTAAATTGAAATGATTCAAATAACGCTACGATATGTAATACCATACAAGCACTTATATATAGGAAGTACCAGCGGCGTATCCACCATGCTTGTATCATATTACACACGCCTCGTTACTTAAATCACTTACTCAAACCAAACCACCATTGTAAAAATGTTTATGTATAATCAAATGTCAAACTGTTTTGTGTATATCAATGTCAAAATGTTTATGTCTAATGTAAATCATGAATTGTGTATATCAATGTCAAAATGTTTATGTCTAATGTAAATCATGAATTGTGTATATCAATGTCAAAATGTTTATGTCTAATGTAAATCATGAATTGTGTATATCAATGTCAAAATGTTTATGTCTAATGTAAATCGTGAATTGTGTATATCAATGTCAAAATGTTTATGTATGGTAAGTGAAATATATCAACCAAACCATATGTAAAATGCACAAAAATAAGGTATTGAAGTAAAACATGGTTTACATCAAAGTTATGTTTTGTGGAACAAATGCATGCTATACTGATATGAACATCTATGCGGTTTTGTGAAAATGCATACATCTAAGCCTTGTGACTGTGGCGATAAACCCCTAAATGAATTTAAAGGTCTATCTTGTTGTTATGTTTATCGAATTCGGTCATTCCTTCCACCCAAACAAACCTAGGGTTCAGGAACGGGAGTTGTCAAGTCCTATGGTACCACTACCTACTAACGAACGGCGTGATCAATGTTAATGAATGTATATTGTCCCATTTGAACAAACCAAATGTCATACCAAAAATGTACGCATGTGAAAACAATGCACTAAGTATGTAATCAAATGAACATACATAGCGTGAAATGTAATGTAAAACAATGTACTAAGTATGCACCAAATGGACATACATAGCATGAAATGTAATGTAAAACGATGTACTAAGTATGCACACAATGGACATACATAGCATAAAATTTAATGTAAAACGATGTACTAAGTATGCACACAATGGACATACATAGCATAAACACAATGAAATCATGTACTATAAGTGTACTAATGAACATAATAAGCATATGATATGAAAACATGGAAAGCATGAAAGTAACAAGTAGTCACATGTGTTTCACCCCAAAACAGTTTGGAAAACAGTAAAAGAGGGGTCTATGTACTCACTTGATATTGCTTAGTAGTCCTTTAGTAACAACCAAACAATGCTAGAGATCATGGATATCAAACGGCACCCAATATAAATAACTATGTTAATATACCGGACCTAAATCGGAGGATTGGATAGCATGAGGGTTCGTAAACCAAACGAGTCTGGGAACTCATGTAATGTGGTTTAACCAAGCCTACATACTAAAATGAAACCTAACCTAAGTGCTTACGACCCATTACGACCCGTTTAGGTAGCTTATGCTACTTTAACGCGTCGTTCGCGTAAAACGCGTTCGGAACGCCTAACTAGTCTTATGGTAGGTAAAATATGTCTTAACATGTCTAATATTGTTACCAAATCACTTTAGATACCAAAAGTTATGTTACATATGCTTAAAATGAATTTTGGTGTCAAAGGGGTATTTTGGTAATTTAGCTAAGGCATATAACCCACCTATCATACAACTAAGTAAACGTCGTGACCATAAGGTATAACCTCGGAAGGTTATTCCCTATATACTATGGTCACCTAATGTGTTTGGTCGGGTCCTAATGATCGACCAAACGGGCCGGGTTCGAAAGTATAAGCGATTGTTTAGATCGCTTACCTTACGACCCTATATAAGCACTAAAGTAAAAGTGACGAGCTAAGCATGTTAAAACATGCTAAACTAAGTTTAGAAAACAGGTTTGGTATCAAAACAAATGGTTTTGATACCTACGAGTAGTTTGGTTACAAAATACGTAAGAATGCGCGTTTTGGCCGAAACTACGACTCGTCACTGAGCCTAGATAACGTGGTAATCAGTAGGTATAGTCTCTAGGGACTATAACCATCGTGATTACGCTCACGTTATGAAGTTCAAACGAACTTCGCATTGACCATAAACTGGTCAATACATAAAGTCAAACAAAGTTTGACTTTAACGTTAAAACGAAAGAAAGGAACGAAAGAACACTTACAAAGGGTCCCCGCTAGTAAAACTCGATCGAATAGCTCAGGTATGAAGCAATGACTTCAACTTAGCGCTTTTAGATTAGATTTGTGGGTTTTGAGTTGTGAAAGGGTTGGGTATTTATAGGATTCTTGGAACCGTTAGGATCGTTTATCGAATAACGTGCTTTGATCTGGTCCATACACTTGTTGAAACCTTATGGTAACATCAAAATGGCCCCTCATGAGCATGAAAGGGCAAGTGTAAATTGGCCCCTCATTATCCAGAAGAGGCAAGTGCAAATTGGCCCCTCATTATCCTAAAGAGGCAACAGCTGTTTAAACTGATCTGCTGTTCTGGGGACCCCTTACGGACCGTAAGGGTCATGGCTTACGGTCCGTAAGCCATTAACTTTGGCAGAATTACAGTTTCAGTCCCTGCACCTTGTTTCGTTGCGTAACGGCACTTCTAACACCCGTCAAACCCAATTTCAAGCTCCAAAATGATGTTAAGACATAGGGAACATGAAATATGCTTGAAAACATCTCGGATGTCGGTTCGTTTGGCTGTACAGTTGCGATGTTCGGTTAATTACGACGGAATGTGCATAAGCGCGAAAAACGATCCAAATGGCGTGACGAATGGATTTTTCTTATGCCAAACACTAAAATAAAATATTTTAGTGCTTACATAAATTTTTGGATGTCCGGATGTATTCAGAACGTAAGTTTTGTGCGAAAGTGCAAACTTGTGCACTTTTTGACACTTTTAGTCCCTGAATGAGCCAAAAGTTTATTTTAGCACACCGAACCCCTCAAAGCCGATTTCTAAGCTATGTAAAGGATATTTATGGTATGTTTAACTTATGGTCATGTTCCGGAATGTCTGTTATAGTTCAAATTGGCATACTTTCACAGTTTGTCGAATTTAGTCCCTGTAAGCGATTAAACTTGATTTTGTCATACCAAAGCCTTCAAAACTTATTTCTAAGTTATGTAAAGGTTATTTAAGGTATGTGAAGCCTATTTCACTATTCCGGAGTGTTCGTTGCATTAAACTGGTTATATTTACGCATCAGTGCGCGTATAACCTTCTAGAAAGCGATTTAGAGCCCAAAATCGAATAAGAATTGATATGTGCAAATGATACACATATTTGTACAAATCCCAAGTATGAAATACAATATTTCATTGGTTTGGTATTTGTTTGATGGTCGCAGTGACCCAGGTGTCACATATCTCACATTTGACCTTCATTAGTCAATTCTAACATACATAAGGCCTATATTCAAAATCACATTCTTTTAAACTCATATAATTCATCATGTCATTCTATATAACACATATTGACATAACATATACCATATGACTTTCTAAAATCTTACAATTATGACAATAAGTCTAGTTATGCTTCTTATGCTTAGTTGACTTTCAGAAGTCAACGGTTTGTCAAGTGAACTTTCAACTTAACCTCCTATATCTGTGTCATCATATTAGGCTATAACAATGACATTATATACACTCCATATTCATGATGTAATATGCTTACTACCACATGATCAATCAATTACATACATACATACACACATATATATTATCAATACAACATATACTAAAACTTTCGGGATCCCGTAATGGACGACCGTATTTGGAGTAAATAATCAATATGATTTTACCATCCTTACTTACTATACATTAACACCAATTTCATTTCGAAAACCCAACTAAACCATCAACTAAGCACATAATGTGTACCACACAATGTGGGTGAACAATGTAAGACACTAGTGCACATTTCTACCCAACAAGATATCAACAAAACCTCCGCATGGATTCAATCTTACACATGTTCCTTGTGTAAGTTTACTAACAATTTAGTCATTTACACATTATATGTATGTTCATCCACTACTTGCATACATTTTCATATAATATCGTCGCTTAGTCATTTCATCAAACACTTGGCGTGCGTACTACTATCTAAGCATAATGTACAACTAATTCATGCATAAATCTTCTAAATTCATACATAACTCATCAAATCCTACTCCTAATCAACATGTATCATTCACACATAAGCATCAAACATATCAACACCACATTTCATTCCATTCCATTCATTTAACAACAATTCATCATACCCACAAAATACATAAGTCTTTCAACAAGAATTGGGCATAGATGGTGATTCAAGGCATCATCATCACCATAACTAATGGGTTTCACCCCTAAACATCAAATTAACACAAACCATACATAACCTATGTTCTATATGATGATTCTAGCATCTACTCATGCTCAATTTCAATTAAATTCATGAATTAGAACATAACCCACTTTACACATGATCACCAATCCTAGATTTAAAACATACCTTATGATCCCCTCGGGAAGGTGATCACTAATTCACGTTCGGTTGTGAATTTGAGCTTTGATTCACCCTTTAATTTGATGAATATTTTTGAGTTAGGGTTTGGCTCCCTTGGGGAGCTCTGGAATGATCCAGAACACACACACATGAAGTGTGTGTAGTGTGTGTTGATATTTTCTTTTAAGTTGACAATTCAACTTGCATTTACCCTACTTTAGTCCCTCATTTAATACTTTTGACCATACTCTTAACTAGTTTAAGTAGCCTAGTTATTTATTTCATGACGTGTCTCATAGGAACACATGGCAAATATTAACATTTGGATTTTGGGGTGTTACAGAATGTGATATGATAAAAGCACTTATATATAAGAAGTACCAGCGGTGTATCTACCATGCTTTTATCACATTACACCCGTCTCGTTATCTAATCACAAACCAAAAACCAATCGTTCAATTGTACATGTTCCCAATCTTTCGTGTTATCAAAACCAATCGCTCAATCGTTCAACTCGTTCGTGTTATAAACCATCATTCACTTCGTTTAACTCGTTCAATCGTTCAAATTGTTTAACTCGTTCGTGTTTTAGTTGTGAAAAGTAACTTTTGGTCGTTCTCGTTGAATACATTCAAACCTGTGTTCTGACTCGACTATACCACCAAAGGGTATCTTTAACTCGACTAACAAACCACCAAAGGGTTTGTTAAAATTCATCAGGTTCTGTCGCTACCCACATTACCCCAAAACCATGGCGATAGTCCGATAACGAGATTTGTCAGATCCTATGGTACCATAACATACTACTGGTCGACTTGGCCAAAGCTAATGAATGTCATTCGTGTTATGTATTAACGCCCCAACAAGTTCGTTCACATTATTGAAATCGTTGTGTTTAATATAAACCATAGCATTTGTTTTTGAAATCTTGAAATCGTTTTAGCACATATGAATCACCCCAAAACAATTGAAATCAGTAAAATAGGGGAACTATGTACTCACTTGAGATTGCAAGGTATCCTCGATTAAAGTGAACTAACAAGCTCGGGTAATAAAGGAATCAAATTATGCATGAAAAGGGCATTTTGGTCATTTTCCTAAGGCATATAAACTACCTATCATACAACTAATTAAATTAAGTGACCATAAGGTATAACCTCGGAAGGTTGCTCCCTATACAACTATGGTCACAAAATATGTTTGGCCGGATCCTAATGATTGACCAAACGGGTCGGGTTTGAAAGTCTAAGCGGTTGTCGAGACCGCTTGACTTACGACCCTAAACAAGCACTAAACTAAAAGTGACGAGTTAAACATGTTAAAACATGTTTAACTAAGTTAGAAAACTGATTTGATATCAAAACAAAGTGTTCTGATACCCGAAAATTGTTTCGTCGCAAAATGCACATAATCGTGCATTTTGATCGAAACTTTGACTCGTCACTTTGACTAGTCAACGTGGTAATAAGTAGGTATAGTCGTAAGGGACTATAACCATCGTGATTACGCTCACGTTGAAAAGTTCAAACAATCTTTGTCTTGACCAAATCATGGTCAAAGCTGAAAGTCAAACATTGTTTGACTTTTTAGCTTAAAATAAATAACCAAGCATGAAAGAACACTTACAAGAGTCCAAGCTTGGAAAGAAGACTAAGAAAACTCAGATTTGAGGCTTCCGGCCAAGTGTGGTAGCCTCAAGAGAGCAGATGTATGAAGAAGAATCAAATGAGCAAGTTGGAGTGAAATGGAGGTTGCTATTTATACTAATCTTGCAACCGTTAGATCTTGCAAGTGTTTTGTGTATTGATCAAGGAACAATCTCAACCATACATGTGTTTAAACCAGGTTGCAAGCCTTGATTATCACTTAAATTGCCCACAAGATTGAAATACAATGGATAAAAACCAAGGTGCAACATGTGGTTTTCAATAAAAACAACTTTCTGCCCAACTTAGGTTGTGGCTACCCGCGACGGATACAGCCCCAGGCTGTCGCGCCCCGCCACGGACCATCAGCAAGTTTGACAGTTTGGCAAAAATGGTCCCTGCAACCTCTAAACTTGTTTTTCAACGCGTTTAACCCCCGTTAACCCATTTTCAAGGCATTACAAGGATGTTAACGCATAGGGGACTTGAAATATGTTTGGAAATATCACGGATGTCAGTTTCTTTGGTCGTACGGTCGCGTTATTCGGTTAATTACGACGAAACTCGAACGGACGCGAAAAAGATCCAAATTACGCGACGAAGGGTATTTTTGGATGTCCGGATATGGTCAGAACGTAAGATATGCGCGTATATGCAAACTTACGTAGTTTTTGACGCTTTTAGTCCCTATGATCAAATAAGCGCATTTTCGCATAGCGAACCCCTCAAAACTTATTTCTAAGCTATGTTAAGGGTATTTAGGGTATGTTTAGCTTATGATCATGTTCCAGAGTGTACGTTGCTATACAAATTGACAGACTTTTGCATTTTGTCGCAAATTGTCCTTGTGATCGAATAAACTTGTTTTTGACACACCAAACCCTTCAAAAGTTATTTCTAAGTTATGTAAATGTTATTTAAGGTATGTTAAGCTTGTGTCACTGTTCCGATGTGCTTTTCGCATTAAATTAATCACGTTTACGTAACAGTTTGCGTATAACTTTCCAGAAAGCGATTTAGAGCTTGAAATCGAACTAGAATCAAAACGTGAAATCGTCAAACATAATTAAACAAATATTGAGACCAAAACACATTGTTTCATTGATAATTGATATTGTTCTACATCGTACAGTGTTTACTGACCACAAATGTTACAGTCTCCCCTACTTTAGGAAATTTCATCCCGAAATTTTAACTAGAGGAAACTTGTGAAAAACAAATGTGGATATTTGGCTTTCATTTGGTCCTCACGTTCCCAAGTAAACTCTGGGACACGTTTGGACTCCCAGTGAACTTTGACTATTGGTATTCGTTTGTTCTTCAATTACTTGACTTCACGGTCCATTATCTCCACAGGTTTTTCGACAAAGTGCATTGTGTCATCAACTTGGATTTCGTCGAGAGGGATATGGAGATCAATATCGGCTAAACACTTACATAAATTGGACACGTGTAATGTTGGGTGAATATTCCCAAGCTCAGGAGGTAGCTCAAGTCGATAGGCAACCTTTCCGATTCTTTAAACAATCTTAAATGGTCCAACCTATCATGGTGCAAGTTTTCCTTTCTTTCGAAATCTCACCACTCCCTTCCAAGGGGATACCTTGAGTAGGACATGGTCTCTGACTTGAAATTCCAAGGGCTTGCGTCGCATGTCCGCATAAATCTTTTGACGACATCTAGCTGTCAGAAGATTATCGCGAATTTTCTTGACTTTATCTGTTTCCAGAAGTTGTTCAGGTCCAGTAAGCTGAGCTTCACCGACCTCATTCCAACAGACAGGTGAACGGCATTTTTGATCGTATAAAGCTTCGAAAGGTGCCATATTGATGCTAGCATGATAACAATTGTTGTAAGAGAACTCGATCAACGGTAGATGCGAATCCCAGTTACCACCAAAGTCTATTACACTTGCTCTAAGCATATCCTCCAATGTTTGTATCGTCCTCTTGGATTATCCATCCGTTTGGGGATGATAAGCAGTGCTCAGATTTAGTTGGGTTCCCATAGCAGATTGCATGGTCTTCCAAAAGTGAGATGAGAATCGAGCATCACGGTCAGATATGATATTCAAAGGAACACCATGTCGAGATACAATCTCATCAACATAGATCTTGGCGAGTTTATTAGCAGATAGATCCTCGTGAATCGGCAGAAAGTGTGCTGATTTTGTTAGACGATCAATGACTACCCAAATGGCATCATGGCCTCTAGATGTGTGCGGTAACTTAGTGACGAGATCTATCGCAATGTTCTCCCACGTCCATACCGGTATCTCTGGTTGTATAAGCAAACCAGATGGACGTTGATGTTCAGCCTTGACTTTGAGACAAGTTAGGCATTTAGACACATATAAGGCAACGTCCTTCTTCATACCAGGCCACCAGTACTGAATATGAAGATCCTTGTACATTTTTTCAGCACCAGGATGGATAGAATAAAGAGACTTATGAGATTCGTCCATCACTAAAGTGCGAAGATTGTCTTGTTTTGGAATCCATACTCGGTACTTAAAATAGAGTAACCCATTGTCTTTCATTTCGAGTTTAAGCTTCGGTCGACGTGGTAATTCCTTACCCATAAAGTCTTGTGTAACACAAGTATGTTGAGCTTGAGAGATGTGAGTTTGAATTTCAGATTGAATTCGAACACATTGAAGTTTGTCTCGTTCCTTTCTACTTAGTGCATTGGCTATGACATTCGCCTTACCAGGATGGTAGTGAATCTCGCAATCGTAATTGTTCAAGAGTTCAACCCAGCGTCGTTGTCTCAGGTTTATCTCCTTTTGTGATCTATGAAAACCACACACTTCGTGCCATAAAGATAGTGTCTCCAGATTTTGAGAGCAAAAACTACAGGGCCCAACTCAAGATCATGAGTTGTGTAGTTCTTCTCGTGAATTTTCAATTGTCTCAACGCATAAGCTATGACCTTACCTCATTGCATGAGAACACAACCAAGGCCTAGATTCGATGCATCACAATAGACAATGAAATCATCATTGCCATCAGGTAAAGATAAGACAGGAGCATCACAGAGTTTTTGTTTGAGTGTTTGGAAAACTTCCTCTTGTTCGGTCCCTATTTAAAAGGCTTATTCTCTGAGTCAAAGAAGTGAGAGGATCGCGATCTTTGAGAAGTTTGTGATAAATCGTTAATAGTATCCAACAAGACCAAAAAAAGAGCGAACTTCTATGGGAGTCGTAGGTGTGTTCCAATCCTTAATAGATACGATTTGGAAGGATCCACATGAATACCCTGCTCGTTGACAATATGACCCAAAAACTAAACTTCCTTAAGCTAGAATTCACACTTGGAGATTTGGCTAAGAGTTGCTCCATCTTCAGGAGTTCCATTTTCAGATGATGGTGTTGTTCGTGAACAGCTCGAGACTTTGAATAAATAAGAATATCATCAATAAATACAATGATGAACTTGTCTAAATAAGGTTTATAAACCCTATTCATTAAGTCTATGAAGACAGCTGGAGCATTTGTCAAACCAAAAGGCATGACAGTGAACTCGTAGTGACCATATCTTGTGCGGAAAGCAGTTTTGGGAATATCTTATTCGAGAACACGAAGCTGATGATACCCAGAACGCAGATCGATCTTTGAAAAACATGTAGCACCTTGCAGTTGATCAAAGAAATCATCAATTTGTGGTAGGGGATATCGATTATTGATGGTGAGTTTATTGAGCTCACGATAATCGCTACACCTGTCACACCCCGACCACGTGGAACATACAAAACGTGGCGGAAATGTCGGGGAGTGTTGTAACAGAATTAATTGTTTCAAATCCATGGCAATTGAAGTTTCGTTTTATTGATTAAAGGTGTTACAATGTCTTAACAAACAAGAAATACAACATAATTAACTAGTCTTGCATCTTTTATTGTCACTAAAGCCCAAGTCTGCCTATGTGTATCTTGATCATCTTATGCAACAGCTCCTGAAAAACACATGTGAAAATAGGTACGTCAGCATAAAAATGCCTGTGAGATACATAGGTTTTGTGAAAATAGGTTTCATGACTTCTGTTTAAGAAAATGTTTAGTCATGAACCTTGTTATTTGCTTTGTTTTGTAAATCATTTGAAAAACAATGAGTTCAGATGATATGTATAAATAAGTGAATAATGTATGGTTAAATGAATAACCATTGTAAACTGAGTTTGTATAAGATAAGTTGTTTGTAAAACAATGTATTGAGAAAAGTATGTTATTTGTATAAAATGTTATATGTATCAAACTGAAATGATTCAAATAACGCTACGATATGTAATACCATACAAACACTTATATATAGGAAGTACCAGCGGCGTATCCACCATGCTTGTATCATATTACACACACATCGTTACTTAATCACTTAATCAAACCAAACCAAACAATGTAAAATGTCTATGTTTAAATCAATAGTCAAATGTATTGAATAATATGTCAAAGTATTCATGTCAAGATGTAAATCATGTCAAAATGTCTATGTCAAATATCCATGTCAAATGTCTATGTCAAATATCCATGTCAAATGTCTATGTCAAATATCCAGGTCAAATGTCTATGTCAAATATCCAGGTATGGCAAGTGAAATGTCTCAACTAAACCATATGCACAAAAACAAAGTATTGAAGTAAAACTTGGTTTAAATCAAAGTTATGTTTTGTGGGAAATACATGATCAAATGTCAATCATGTTAAAATGTCTATGTCGAAATGTCTATGTCAAAATGTCATGTAAAACGATGTACTAAGTAATGCACACAATGGCAATACATAGCATGAAATGTAATGAAATCATGTACTATAATGTACTAACGAACATAGCAGTATATGATGTGAAAACAGGAAAGCATGAAAGTAACAAGTAGGCACATGTGTTCCACCCCAAAACAGTTTGGAAAACAGTAAAAGAGGGGTCTATGTACTCACTTGAGATTGCTCAGAAGTCCTAGGATAACCACCAAGCAATGCTAGAGATCGCGGAATATCAAACGGCACCTAATATAGGTAACTACATTAATAAACCGGACCTAAATCGGAAGACTGGGTAGCATGAGGGTTTGTAAACCAAATGAGTGTAGGAACTCATGTGATATGGTTAATCAAAGCCTACATACTAAATGAAACTTAACCTAAGTGTCTACGACCCATTACGACCCGTTTAGGTAGCTTATGCTATTTTAACGCGTCGTTCGCGTGAAACGCGTTCGGACCGCCTAACTAGCCCTATGACAAGTGTTATATGCCTAAACATATTACATAATCAGTTATGTGACAAAGGTTTAGGTTACATATGCTTAATTACCAATTATACATGAAAAGGGTATTCTGGTAATTTACCTAAGGCATATAAACTACCTATCATACAACTACTTAAACGATGCGACCATAGGGTATAACCTCGGAAGGTTATTCCCTACCTACTATGGTCACCTAATGTGTTTGGTCGGATCCTAATGATCGACCAAACTGGGTCGGGTTCGAGGTATAAGCGATTTATCAGATCGCTTACCCTACGACCCTAGACAACGTGGTAATCAGTGGGCATAGTCCCAAGGGACTATGACCAACGTGATTACACTCACGTTGCGAAGTTCAAAAAGAACTTCGCATTGACCATTACTGGTCAACGCTGAAAGTCAAACAAAGTTTGACTTTCTGACTCGAAAAGCAGTAAAATAAGGAAAAGAACGAAAGAATACTTACGAAGGGTCCCCGAATGCTAATTTCGATTTAAGAATCTCAGGTATGAAACAATGGTTTCAACTTAGAGTTTCTCAATCAAAATTCTAGTGATTTTAAAGCATGGGGTAATGGGGTATTTATAGGAATACCCGAACCGTTAAGATCGTTTCATGGAAAACGTGCCTTAATCCCATCCGTACATGTGTTGCAAAGTTATGGTGCCTAAATTCCATCCATACATGTGTTGCAAAGTTATGGTGTTTAGGTGCTTAAATTCCATCCATACATGTGTTGCAAAGTTATGGTGCCTAAATTCCATCCTTATCCGCTGACTAAGCATGTTAGAATGTGTGGTTGTGAATTAAACAACGGCTAATACATCGAATCTGGTCCCGGAAATGCAAAACTGAGTTTTCTGCATGTTTTCTGTCCAGAATAGGCAGTCGCGTAGCGCTACTGCCAAGGCATTAGGCAGTCGCGCTACGCTAGCACCCTGCTGTTTCAGAAATCTTTCAAAAGTGGCAGGAATGGTCCCTGCACGTGTTTAAGGCCTTTTTTGATGCGTTTGAACCCCGTTAACCTCATTTCAAGGCTCTAAAATGAAGTTAAAGTATAGGGGACTCAAAACATGCTAAAAAATATGCCGGATGTTGGTTCGTTTGGTCGTACGAACGCGATGTTCGCTTAATTACGACGGAATGCGCACAAGCGCGACAAACGATCCAAATGACGTGACGAATGGATTTTTCTTATGGAGAACACTAAAATAAAATATTTTAGTGCTTACATAAATTTGTGGATGTCCGGATGTATTCAGAACGTAAGTTATGCGCGAAAATGCAAACTTGTGCACTTTTTGACACTTTTAGTCCCTGAATGACACAAAAGTTTATTTTAGCATACCGAACACCTCAAAGCCTATTTCTAAGCTATGTGAAGGATATTTATGGTATGTTTAACTTATGGTCATGTCCCGGAATGTCTGTTACAGTTCAAATTGGCATACTTTCGCAGTTTGTCAAATTTAGTCCCTGTAAGCGATTAAACTTTGATTTCACCACACCAAACCTTCCAAAACTTATATATAAGTTATGTAAAGGTTATTTAAGGTATGTTAAGCCTATTTCACTATTCCGGAGTGTTCGTTGCATTAAACTGGTTATATTTACGCATCAGTGCGTGTATAACCTTCCAGAAAGCGATTTAGAGCTTGAAATCGGACAAGAGTTGATATGTGCAATCGATACACATATTTTTACAAATCCCAAGTATGAAATACAATATTTCATTGGTTTGGCATTTGTTTGATGGTCGCAGTGACACGGGTGTCACAGTCTCCCCTACTTTAGGAAATTTCGTCCCGAAATTAATTCGTAGGAGTCTATTTGTGACTTTGTGTTAAATAACCATCAAAGATGAACAAGAGGTAATCCTGTAATTTCTCTTTAACGAACATTTTTCAGAAATGAAAAATGAACAGAGTTATTTTCAACAGGCATTCTTTAAAGACAAAAATGAACAGAATAGTCATTTTCCACAACATCTTCAGAAACAAAAATGAACAGAATAGTCATTTTACATCTTCAGAAACAAAAATGAACAGAATAGTCATTTTACATCTTCAGAAACAAAAATGAACAGAATGGTCATTTTACATCTTCAGAAACAAAAATGAACGGAATAGTCATTTTACATCTTCAGAAACAAAAATGAACAGAATAGTCATTTTACATCTTCAGAAACAAAAATGAACAGAATAGTCATTTTACATCTTCAGAAACAAAAATGAATAGAATAGTCATTTTACATCTTCAGAAACAAAAATGAACGGAATAGTCATTTTACATCTTCAGAAACAAAAATGAACAGAATAGTCATTTTACATCTTCAGAAACAAAAATGAACGGAATAGTCATTTTACATCTTCAGAAACAAAAATGAACGGAATAGTCATTTTACATCTTCAGAAACAAAAATGAACGGAATAGACTCTAGACACATGACAAAATTCGCTGTGGTTTCTGTGCACTGAATTCCATAATTATGTATGCATCCATAATTACGCAATTCCTTGCATAGTCCGCACAATTTGTCTGAAATGTGAAGGGGAGGAAAAATCAAACCTGATGATGAGTGTGACTAAACTACCATAGGGTCCTTTTAATTAGATCGACAAAGGATCCTTTTAAATTAGGCCACCAAGGAGTCCTTTCAGCTATGTCATCACATGATATTCCTAACCAGATTTTTGGATCAATCAGTTTACCTAGACCTCTCAGGGTCTAATTATGGAATGGTACAATATAATCCAAGGGTCTTTACTATTACGTACAAGCCCGTTGAGGATTTAGTATAGCACCCAAAGATATGGAAGATTCTACGAGGATTTGAATGACAAGAATTTGGATCACACCGAAAACATAAAGGGAACACATAAACACATAATCACATAGTTGTTTAATTTGGTTATTAATTTGTTATCTTTGGACGCGGATACTTAAAGTACACCAGGAATCCAATTCGTGGATTTCTTTTGGTACTTTAATCATTTCAAGAATCCATCCATGAAGATAGGATGATCTACCAAAAATTCGATTTTCGTTTTCAGGAAAACGCAATATTCGAATTAAGGTACACAATAATTTAGGACATACGGAAATACCCTTGGGTACCCTATTAAAAATTTATAGTGGTACTTGGGGTATTCGTACAGAATTATAACTTTTATCTTGTACTTCGTTTCTTTGCAAGAGACGGGTACTTAGGATCTTTGTGGAAAACGAAAGAGATTGTAAAATGGAAGAATTTTGGGGGTAGTTTGCTTTTCAAGTAATACGATTCCTTGATTGTCGGTATTATAGGGGATATGTTGTTTATGCATACAACCACATAATATACATTGTAATGTAAATAAAAAGATTTATTTATTAACAATGATAACAACTGTTTCATGGACCTTGACAACAAAAGAAAATAATACATAAGATATGATTATTTCTAAAGAGTGTTGTCTTCTAGTCGATCAGATGCTCATCTCTGTGCTGGATTAGCATTAGCAAGCTTTGGGCAATCTCTTCGGAAATGTCCCATCTTACCACACTTGTTGCAAGAACCTGGTGGAAAGCGAGCTCGAATAGGTTTGTTGTCGGCTTGATTCGGTGCAACTGCTGCAACGCAAACTTTTGCCATATGACCTTTAAGTCCACAAATTTGGCATTCGCGGCACTTCACATTAGAATGATGATGTAGGCCACATCGGTTGCACAAGGGTGAAGTTCCATTGTATGGCTTCCTAGTACGGGGTTGAGCTGGTTGGTTGGGGACGGCTTGACCATTGTGAGCGACCATGGCGAAGTTCTGAGAAGCCTTTTGCTTCTTTGACCGCTCAAGGGATCCAGTCTGCTCATCCATGGTCTTTGATTCCTCGATTGGTTTCGATTCCTCGACTGGTTTCTTGTCACCCTTCCGGAAAAGCTTACGTTTCCTGATCTGAGATTCAGTCAGAGTTGCAGATAGCTCAATGGCCTGCCTAACCATAGTGGGGTTACTACCAGTAACAATGTCTTGAACTGAGTCAGGGAGACCATCAATGTACTTTTCGATCGCCTTATCCAAAGGCGTAACCATGGTAGGACACAACAGGCTCAGCTCCTCATATCGATCAGTGTATGCTCGATGTTCGCCGCTGTCTTGCTTAAGGTCATCGAATTCCCTTTCTAAGGCCCTGATCTCATGTCGAGGACAAAATTCCTTCATCATTAGTGCTCGAAGTTCTTCCCAAGTTTGGGCCAGTGCCACTTCGGCACCCCTATCTCTCACCACACCGTTCCACCATGTCAAAGCTCGTTTCTCGAAGACACTAGATGCAAAATCTACCTTTCGCTCGTTTGGACATTGAACATGCCTGAAGGTGCTCTCTAGACTCTCGAACCATTGCAGAAGTGCAGTCGCTCCTTGAGACCCAGAAAACTTTGATGGCTTGGCCGAGTTAAACGTCTTGAAGTTGCAGAGGGCATTATTGTTGTTGATAGCTTGGTAACATTGAGCAACGACGTTCGGGATTACAGCAGTCATTTGCTGTGTAATGACAGATGCGAGCTCATCAATAGATACCGGGTTTTCGCGTCGTGGAGGCATTCTAAAAAGAGGAAACATGAAAGGAAACGAGTGAGAGAATTAGACGAAATGAATGAGATGAAACAAATCTGATGAAAGCAAGGATATTGGTCATTTGTTTGTTACTACAAAGCAACAAACGACCCTGGTGATTAATCAAAGTAAATAGGTCAAAAATAATGTATCGCGAAGACATGCTCGCCTATAAGTGAACACTCATCCCAAGAATTCCCAGGTAAGCACAACTGGTCTCGCGTCTGATGAGATGTATACGAAGTGCTTGCCTAGACAGAAAACCCAGAATACAGGCATTCACCCTTCCAGTTTGCACGTGTTCACATTATTAAAAACCCAAAACCTTGACGAGAGTTTTGAAAACTCAAAGGGGTTCAAAACCATATAACAGAGGGTTCAAAACCTAGTAATCAATCATCCTAGAACAGATGATTAGTTTTCAAAGCGGTTTTGAAATTTATGTTCTTGTTATGGTCGTCGCCTAAGGATAGGTGACGGTATTGTTTTATGACTAAACGCAAGTAAACTCGCGTTAGGGTCCTAAGAAGGTTATAGACTAGGTCAAAGCATTACTAATAACCTAATTCCCTATAACCATTGGCTCTGATACCATCTTTTCTGTCACACCCCGACCACGTGGAACATACAAAACGTGGCGGAAATGTCGGGGAGTGTTGTAACAGAATTAATTGTTTCAAATCCATGGCAATTGAAGTTTCGTTTTATTGATTAAAGGTGTTACAATGTCTTAACAAACAAGAAATACAACATAATTAACTAGTCTTGCATCTTTTATTGTCACTAAAGCCCAAGTCTGCCTATGTGTATCTTGATCATCTTATGCAACAGCTCCTGAAAAACACATGTGAAAATAGGTACGTCAGCATAAAAATGCCTGTGAGATACATAGGTTTTGTGAAAATAGGTTTCATGACTTCTGTTTAAGAAAATGTTTAGTCATGAACCTTGTTATTTGCTTTGTTTTGTAAATCATTTGAAAAACAATGAGTTCAGATGATATGTATAAATAAGTGAATAATGTATGGTTAAATGAATAACCATTGTAAACTGAGTTTGTATAAGATAAGTTGTTTGTAAAACAATGTATTGAGAAAAGTATGTTATTTGTATAAAATGTTATATGTATCAAACTGAAATGATTCAAATAACGCTACGATATGTAATACCATACAAACACTTATATATAGGAAGTACCAGCGGCGTATCCACCATGCTTGTATCATATTACACACACATCGTTACTTAATCACTTAATCAAACCAAACCAAACAATGTAAAATGTCTATGTTTAAATCAATAGTCAAATGTATTGAATAATATGTCAAAGTATTCATGTCAAGATGTAAATCATGTCAAAATGTCTATGTCAAATATCCATGTCAAATGTCTATGTCAAATATCCATGTCAAATGTCTATGTCAAATATCCAGGTCAAATGTCTATGTCAAATATCCAGGTATGGCAAGTGAAATGTCTCAACTAAACCATATGCACAAAAACAAAGTATTGAAGTAAAACTTGGTTTAAATCAAAGTTATGTTTTGTGGGAAATACATGATCAAATGTCAATCATGTTAAAATGTCTATGTCGAAATGTCTATGTCAAAATGTCATGTAAAACGATGTACTAAGTAATGCACACAATGGCAATACATAGCATGAAATGTAATGAAATCATGTACTATAATGTACTAACGAACATAGCAGTATATGATGTGAAAACAGGAAAGCATGAAAGTAACAAGTAGGCACATGTGTTCCACCCCAAAACAGTTTGGAAAACAGTAAAAGAGGGGTCTATGTACTCACTTGATATTGCTCAGAAGTCCTAGGATAACCACCAAGCAATGCTAGAGATCGCGGAATATCAAACGGCACCTAATATAGGTAACTACATTAATAAACCGGACCTAAATCGGAAGACTGGGTAGCATGAGGGTTTGTAAACCAAATGAGTGTAGGAACTCATGTGATATGGTTAATCAAAGCCTACATACTAAATGAAACTTAACCTAAGTGTCTACGACCCATTACGACCCGTTTAGGTAGCTTATGCTATTTTAACGCGTCGTTCGCGTGAAACGCGTTCGGACCGCCTAACTAGCCCTATGACAAGTGTTATATGCCTAAACATATTACATAATCAGTTATGTGACAAAGGTTTAGGTTACATATGCTTAATTACCAATTATACATGAAAAGGGTATTCTGGTAATTTACCTAAGGCATATAAACTACCTATCATACAACTACTTAAACGATGCGACCATAGGGTATAACCTCGGAAGGTTATTCCCTACCTACTATGGTCACCTAATGTGTTTGGTCGGATCCTAATGATCGACCAAACTGGTTCGGGTTCGAGGTATAAGCGATTTATCAGATCGCTTACCCTACGACCCTAGACAACGTGGTAATCAGTGGGCATAGTCCCAAGGGACTATGACCAACGTGATTACACTCACGTTGCGAAGTTCAAAAAGAACTTCGCATTGACCATTACTGGTCAACGCTGAAAGTCAAACAAAGTTTGACTTTCTGACTCGAAAAGCAGTAAAATAAGGAAAAGAACGAAAGAATACTTACGAAGGGTCCCCGAATGCTAATTTTGATTTAAGAATCTCAGGTATGAAACAATGGTTTCAACTTAGAGTTTCTCAATCAAAATTCTAGTGATTTTAAAGCATGGGGTAATGGGGTATTTATAGGAATACCCGAACCGTTAAGATCGTTTCATGGAAAACGTGCCTTAATCCCATCCGTACATGTGTTGCAAAGTTATGGTGCCTAAATTCCATCCATACATGTGTTGCAAAGTTATGGTGTTTAGGTGCTTAAATTCCATCCATACATGTGTTGCAAAGTTATGGTGCCTAAATTCCATCCTTATCCGCTGACTAAGCATGTTAGAATGTGTGGTTGTGAATTAAACAACGGCTAATACATCGAATCTGGTCCCGGAAATGCAAAACTGAGTTTTCTGCATGTTTTCTGTCCAGAATAGGCAGTTGCGTAGCGCTACTGCCAAGGCATTAGGCAGTCGCGCTACGCTAGCACCCTGCTGTTTCAGAAATCTTTCAAAAGTGGCAGGAATGGTCCCTGCACGTGTTTAAGGCCTTTTTTGATGCGTTTGAACCCCGTTAACCTCATTTCAAGGCTCTAAAATGAAGTTAAAGTATAGGGGACTCAAAACATGCTCAAAAATATGCCGGATGTTGGTTCGTTTGGTCGTACGAACGCGATGTTCGCTTAATTACGACGGAATGCGCACAAGCGCGACAAACGATCCAAATGACGTGACGAATGGATTTTTCATATGGCGAACACTAAAATAAAATATTTTAGTGCTTACATAAATTTTTGGATGTCCGGATGTATTCAGAACGTAAGTTATGCGCGAAAATGCAAACTTGTGCACTTTTTGACACTTTTAGTCCCTGAATGACACAAAAGTTTATTTTAGCATACCGAACACCTCAAAGCCTATTTCTAAGCTATGTGAAGGATATTTATGGTATGTTTAACTTATGGTCATGTCCCGGAATGTCTGTTACAGTTCAAATTGGCATACTTTCGCAGTTTGTCAAATTTAGTCCCTGTAAGCGATTAAACTTTGATTTCACCACACCAAACCTTCCAAAACTTATATATAAGTTATGTAAAGGTTATTTAAGGTATGTTAAGCCTATTTCACTATTCCGGAGTGTTCGTTGCATTAAACTGGTTATATTTACGCATCAGTGCGCGTATAACCTTCCAGAAAGCGATTTAGAGCTTGAAATCGGACAAGAGTTGATATGTGCAATCGATACACATATTTTTACAAATCCCAAGTATGAAATACAATATTTCATTGGTTTGGCATTTGTTTGATGGTCGCAGTGACACGGGTGTCACAACACCTACGGAAAGATCCATCTTTCTTTTTCACAAACAGGACTGGAGCACCCCAAGGTGAATAACTCAGATGGATGAATCCTTTGTTAGATAACTCTTGAAGCTGTTTTGATAATTCTTGCATCATAGACAGTGCAAGGCGGTAAGGTGATTTGGCAATTAGGTTAGCATTAGGTACAAGATCGATATGAAACTTGACTTGACGAACTGGAGGTAAACCAGGCAGTTCATCAGGAAACACCTCTGGATAATCGTGTACAATCGGAATATCTTGAATACTTTTGCTCTTGCCTTTTTCTTCTACGACATGTGCCCGAAAGGCCACATAACCTTTTCGTAGGTATTCTTGGGCTTTTGTACACGACATGAGTTTCAAACCATTCGAAGGTTTCTCACCACGAACTTCTAGAACTTCACCAGATGAAAGAGGAATACGAACAATCTTATCGAAACAAACCACCTCAGCATGATGTTTGGTTAACCAATCCATTCCTACGATAATATCGAAACTTCCAAGTTGCATCAGTGTGAGGTCAATAGGAAAAAGATGGTTATCGAGGTTCAATTGACAATCGCGAATGACAGAATCAAGTACAAGAGGTTCACCAGTAGCAATTTCAACGGATAACGGCTTTCTTAGTTTAGTTCTAGGCATCGCAAGTAAAAGTTCAAATGCTAATGATACAAAACTTCTATCGGCACCAGAATAAAAAAGAACAGATGCAACTTGATGGTTAACAAGGAACGTACTGTTAACGACTTCGTTGTCAGCATGGGCCTCGTTAACGTTTAAGTTGTATGCTCGCCCATGAGCAGGATTGGCATTGGCATTCACCGGTTTCGGACAGTTGTTTCTGAAGTGACCCATTTCTCCGTAGTTAAAATATGAACCAGGTGGGAATGGAGGTCTAGCAGCATTTCATTGAACTTGAGCCACGTTCTGAGCAGCTTGATTTAGAACAGCTCGACAAATATTGGCCGTGTGGCCAAGTATACCACAAGATGTGCACTGCCTACAAACTAGCTGTGCCGAATGATGACCTTTAGACTGATTACAGTAAGGTGCAGTACCACCATATGGCTTCCTTGTAGGAGTTTGCGCTGGTTGGTTCTGAGTGTTCGGGTTAGGTGGTGCGGTAATAGCAAAGTTTTGGGAAGCCTTACGCTTTCTTGACCTCCTCGATGACTCCCTTCTTCTTGTCTTGAGTGGCTGATTGTTTCTTGTCACCCTTGCAGGTTAGTTTTCCTTTCTTGACCTGAGACTCAGTCATGGTGCAGCTAACTCGATGGCCTGACGAACAGTGGTAGGGTTACTACCAGTAACATTGTCTTGCACAGAGTGAGGCAAACCATCAATATACCTCTCAATCGCTTTCTCCAACGGGGTAACCATAGTAGGACACAGTAAACTCAGCTCCTCATCACGATTCGTATAAGCACGGTGTTCTACCCCATCCTGTGTTAGATCATCGAACTCCCTTTCTAGTGCCCTTATTTCATGTCGGGGGCAGAACTCTCTCATCATGAGAGCCCGAAGCTCTTCCCAAGTTTGTGCCATAGCCACGTCAGCACCCCTATCTCTCATCTCTTCATTCCACCATGTTAGAGCACGTTTCTCGAAAACACTAGATGCGAACTCGACCTTACACTCATTCGGACATTGAACATGTCTAAATGTGCTTTCCAGACTCTCGAACCATTGTAGGAGTGTAGTTGCTCCTTGAGACCCATAAAATTTCAGTGGTTTAGCCGAATTGAATGTCTTAAAACTGCACTGAGCATTGTTATTGTTGTTATTGTTATTCGCTTGATTTATCTGAGTTATGAGGTTCAGAATCACAGCAGCAATCTGCTGAGCGATTAGGGCTGCGAGTGCAACATCCTGTGTTTGATCACGTCTAGGAGGCATATTTTAAAAAGAACAAGGAAACATGAGAAACGAGTGAGATTGACAAATGGATAAACAAAAGAGGTATTGAAAACATCGACGAAACATAAGGAAGGCGGTCGTTCGTTCATTACCTCGAACAAACAAACGACACAAAGTGACTAATCAAAGTAAATGTGTCGATATAATGTATCGCGAAGACATCCTTTAGCCAATAAGTGGACACTCACCCGAAGAGTTCCTAGGTAAGAGTGACTGGTCCGATTATGTGGATTTGTACGAACACTCTAGCCTTAGACAGAAAACTCGAGGTACAGGCACCCACCCTTCTAGATTGCACGTGTTCACATTATAAGACCCAAACTTTGAAGAGATTTTGAAAACTTTGAAGGCACAAGGCCTAAAACAAATCTTCTAAGAATAGATGATTGATTTTCAAAACAGATTTGTAATTTGTGTTCTTGTTGTGGTTGTCACCTGAAGATAGATGACGGTATTGTTTTTAGATCTAAACGCAAGATAACTTCTGTTAGGGTCCCAGAAAGGTTATAGTCTAGGTCAAAGCATTACTAATAACCTAATTCCCTATAACCATGAGCTCTGATACCAACTCTTCTATCTCACCCCGACCGCGTTAAAACAAAAAACCACAGCGGAAACGTCGGGGAGTGGAGTAACAGAATCATTGTTTCACAACATATGGATCGAAGATTCGTTTTATTGAATTAAGCTTGTTTCATTGTCTTGAAATTTAAAAGCAAAACACAAACATATTGTCTATCATTGTTATTAAGCCACTAAGGCCTCGTCCGATCCTTTGTGAGCCTGCATCCTAGTCATCATCAACATCATCAAACACCACCTTAAACATATGTGAAAATAAAGTCAGCATAAAAATGCAGGCGAGCACATAGGTTTTATGAGTGTGTTAGATTCATGGCTTGTATAATGTTGCAATACCTCGTACGACTACAAGAGTCGATAATTGAAAACAGTGTTTTGGAAAGTGTCTTGTATTGCAATATGATTAACCAACTTAAAACAAGTTGGTTATAGTTTATAGAACCTCGTTGCCATGAATCTTGACTAAAACATTTGTCTTTGTAAACCAAATTGTAAATCATTCTTGTAATAAAACTCGTATGGTTTATATAATTTAATAAACATCATTGCGTGTCATCATTTGAAATCAATCGTTCAAGTAAATAACGCCACGGAATGTGATATGATAAAAGCACTTATATATAAGAAGTATCAGTGGCGTATCTACCATGATTTTACCACATTACACCCGTCTCGTTATCTAATCACAAACCAAAAACCAATCGTTCAATTGTACTTGTTCTCAATCGTTCGTGTTATCAAAACCAATCGTTCAACTCGTTCGTGTTATAAACCATCATTCATTTTGTTTAACTCATTCAAATTGTTTAACTCGTTCGTGTTTTAATTGTGAAAACTAACTTTTGGTCGTTCTCGTTGAATACATTCAAACCTGTGTTCTGACTCGACTATACCACCAAAGGGTATCTTTAACTCGACTAACAAACCACCAAAGGGTTTGTTAAAATTCATCAGGTTCTGTCGTTACCCACATTACCCCATAACCATGTCGATAGTTCGATAAAGGGATTTGTCAGATCCTATGGTACCATAACATACTACTGGTTGGCTTGGCCAAAGCTAATGAATTTCATTCGTGTTATGTATTAACGCCCCAACAAGTTTGTTCACATTATTGAAATCGTTGTGTTTAATATAAACCATAGCATTTGTTTTTGAAAACTCGAAATCGTTTTAGCACATATGAATCACCCCAAAACAATTGAAAGTAGTAAAATAGGGGAACTATGTACTCACTTGAGATTGCAAGGTATCCTCGATTAAAGTGAACTAACAAGCTCGGGCAATCAAGGAATCAAGTGGCACCTAGTATCAGATCACTATGTTAATAAATCGACACCTAAATCGGGAGATCGGGTAGAATGAGGTCTCGTAAACCAAATAAGTATTGGAACTCATGTGATATGGTTTAACAAAGCCTACATTCTGATTCGGAACCTACCCTAAGTGCTTATGACCCGTTAAGGTAGTCTACGATACTTTAACGCGTCATTTGCGCAAAAGCATATTCGAATAGCCTAACAAGCCCTATTACAAGTATTATATGCCCTAACATGTTTAATATTGTTGCATAATCAGTTTAAGTGTCAAAATTTAAGTTACATAGGATTAAATTCAAATTATTCATGAAAAGGGCATTTTGGTCATTTTCCTAAGGCATATAAACTACCTATCATACAACTAATTAAACCAAGTGACCATAAGGTATAACCTCGGAAGGTTATTCCCTATACAACTATGGTCACAAAATATGTTTGGTCGGATCCTAATGATTAACCAAATGGGTCGGTTCGAAAGTCTAAGCGGTTGTCGAGACCACTTGACTTACAACCCTAAACAAGCACTAAACTAAAAGTGACAAGTTAAACATGTTAAAACATGTTTAACTAAGTTAGAAAACTGATTTGATATCAAAACAAAATGTTTTGATACCCAAAAATAGTTTCGTCGCAAAATGCACATAATCGGGCATTTTGACCGAAACTTTGACTTGTCACTTCGACTAGTCAACGTGGTAATCAGTAGGTATAGTCGCAAGGGACTATAACCATCGTGATTACGCTCACGTTGCAAAATTCAAACGAACTTTGTCTTGACCAAATCATGGTCAAAGCTGAAAGTCAAACACTGTTTGACTTTTTAGCTTAAAATAAATAACCAAGCATGAAATAACACTTACAAGAGTCCAAGCTTGGAAAGAAGACTAAGAATACTCATATTTGAGGCCTTCAACCAAGTGTGGTAGCCTCAAGAGAGCAGATGTAAGAAGAAGAACCAAATAAGCAAGTTGGAGTGAAATGGAGCTTTCTATTTATACTAATCTTGCAACCATTAGATCTTGCCAAGTGTTTTGTGTATTGATCAAGGAACAATCTCAACCATACATGTGTTTAAACCAGGTTGCAAGCCTTGATTATCACTCAAATTGCCCACAAGATGGAAATACAATGGATAAAAACCAAGGTGCAACATGTGGTTTTCAATAAAAACAACTTTCTGCCCAGCTTAGGCTGTGGCTACCCGCGACGGAAACAGCCCCAGGCTATCGCGCCCCGCCACGGACCATCAGCAAGTTTGACAGTTTGGCAAAAATGGTCCCTGCAGCCTCTAAACTTGTTTTTCGATGCGTTTAACCCACGTTAACCCATTTTAAAGGCTCTAAAAGGATGTTAAAGCATAGGGAACTTGAAATATGCTTGGAAATATCACGGATGTCGGTTCGTTTGGTCGTACGATCACGTTATTCGGTTAATTACGACGAAACTCGAACGGACGCGAAAACGATCCAAATTACGCGTCGAAAGGTATTTTTGCATTACTATCACTAAAATATAATATTTTAGTGATTAAAAAAAATTTGGATGTTTGGATATGGTCAGAACGTAAGATATGCGCGTATATGCAAACTTACGCAGTTTTTGACGCTTTTAATCCCTATGATCAAATAGCGCATTTTCGCATACCCAACCCCTCAAAACTTATTTCTAAGCTATGTTAAGGGTATTTAGGGTATGTTTAGCTTATGATGATGTTCCAGAGTGTACGTTGCTATACGAATCGGCAGACTTTTGCAGTTTGTCGCAAATAGTCCCTGTGATCGAATAAACTTGTTTTTGACACACCAAACCCTTCAAAACTTATTTCTAAGTTATGTAAAGGTTATTTAAGGTATATTCAGCTTGTGTGACTATTCCGGAGTGCTTGTCGTGTTAAATGGATCACGTTTATGTAATAGTTTGCGTATAACTTTCAAGAAAGCGATTTAGAGCTTGAAATCGAACTAGAATCAAAAGCTGAAATCATCAAACATAATTAAACAAATATTGTGACCAAAACACATTGTTTCATTGATATTTGATATTGTTCTACATCGTACAGTGTTTACAGAGCACAAATGTTACATAAAGGTCGTAACACGGCTAGGCATATGGGTAGGAAATGGAAGGATATATGTGTAGTAACGCATAATTCGACCTGGTCTTTTTATTTCATCTAAACAAACATAACCCTCTATGTACAATACATCACATTTTTTTCTTTTCCACTACTACAAACGTTTATTCTCATTCTTTTTGTATTTTCTCTTTTTCTTTTTGTATTTTTTTAAACATAAACATAAACATAACATAACATAACAAACATCATAATACAAAATACTAATGCTACTAGACCGGGTCGAAAATGGGTGAATTTTTAGGGAGATAGGCATGGGTTATCAAATGATAAGCTCTGGGCTCATAATTGGCTACTAAAAGTGTCACACCCTGACTTTTGTGGAAGCGTGATTATGTGTGACTTGCTTAATATCATTGCATTCAACCATAACCAACGACTATATGATAAAACCAAGATTTTCATCCATAGATATTTTCAAAATAATACAACCGTCATTGTTTAACGTCAAACTAAGACTTTAAGTTTAGATCACATGACATCAAAAGTTTAAAGTTCCATACTAGACTTCACAAAAGACACTAATAAAAACGAGCCTTTGAACCATGTATTCTATCAAGGATAAAACACATGATTCAAACCTTTCAGTACTGGATGACATCTTTTATTAAAAACGCAACTTGAAATCATGAACGCCCACCAGATCCATAATCGATTTCCTGAAATACATGTAGTTTGAAAACATCAACAAAACTTGAGCGAGTTCATGTGTTTTTATGTGTGCACGAACATCCTTGAAAAACATTTGTAAGTATGTATGTATGTATGTATGTATGTATATATGTATGTATGTACTTGTAAATCGGTATGAAAGCAACAAGGAAACAGATCAATTAATGTGTAGCTAATACATTAATATTTGTGACGTGATGCAGGAAGGCTCAAACCTAGCAGATTTTGTCTCCGGCAATAAGACATAGTCAACACATGGTCCACTCGGCGGGCGCATGGGTGGAGCTCGCTACACCCAAATAGATCTATCACTCATGTCCCTCGGTCCTACAACGAGGATTAATGGTCTTAAGCGTTATACCCACCACTCACATGATCTAGCAGTACCTTTCCTTAGCTAACCAAACCATGTATAAGTGTTTGTAAACAATATGTAACATGTACTTCACCCCCGAAGTTATAAAACTGAAAGCAGTTAAGAGAAAAAGGGGGACATAAACTCACAGTTTTGCGTTCTTCGTATCCAATGTGACTCAAAGCTTCCTCTAGAACGCACGACTACCTACATGCGTACTACGGTTCATTAGACGGGTGGGTCGTGCCTTAACCTTGGTCTTATTTAGTATTTTGATTTACGTTTCTTTGTGCCGTCAATGTTATTCCAAGTTATATAATTATTGGTTAAAATAATACATATTTTCACTTAAATTATATTTGTTAAATTTTGGAATAATATATTTTAACTTCAGACCTTTATGTATTTATATGTGAATATCCTTCCAAGGATGGGTGTATTTGTATTCATATTCTCATACTTGTATATTTTTGCCATGTATTGGTGTCGTATTCCGGAGTGTATTTATACGTATGAAAATACATATTTTTATTGTGTTTATTAAGTATCCTTATACTTAATTTTTGTATTAACTTTCCCATAATAATATTTCTAGTAAGAATACATCAATATATATTTCCAAAATATATATTTTAAGAAATATTACTTAGAAAAATTATTTATAATTTTTCCTTTGGAAAAAATAATTGTATTTTCATGTAATTTCCAAAAATATTATATCTTCAAATCCAACTTAGAAAATATATATTAATCCATCTTTCATCCAAAAATAATATATTTCAAGTTTATTTGAGAGAATACTTTTTCTCCCAGAAATAATGTATTTTATGTTTGTTTGAGAAAATACATATTTTCTTCCAAATATAATACATCTTCTAATATTTCCAAGAAAATACATATATTTGTACTTGCCAAAAATAATATATTTTCTTTTTGTAAAAAATATGATATATTTTTGTAGTAATTATGAAAATCACATTTTCAATCTCCTGGTGTCCAAAATATCAATTACCAAAATATACTTGTTAACAATTTTCCGGAATATTTTGTGAGTTATATCCCTTTGTTCGGTTTGTCCAATATTTTGGGTATACTTTATATGTTCATTCCCTTGGAATTTTGGTAATATTTTGGATTGAAATTTCTTGGTATTTTGGTGAGTTATATTATTTCAAGTCCTAAAATAATACAACTATTACACATAATATACAAATAATCACACACATGGTGACTTCTAAATATATATTTCCTAAATACATATTTAGTCACTTTTATTTATAAAAACCAACCTCCAATATTTATAATTTTTGTAGCAAAATTTATGGCAAACTTTATGTGAAAATCCATGGTTAGAAATATACTTGTAAATATTTGTTTAGAAGTATTTTTCTAAGTATTTAATTTTTAGAAAATTTTTGCCATAGTTTCCCCTAAAAATGGAGGTTTCCATGCCTTCAAGGCATATTATTTTCTTTTGTAAATCAACACAATCAATCAACAATCAATCTATTTTTGCCAAAAACAAGCATAATCTACTACTTCATGAACTTGAAAATTTACAAAAATTTGTAGTAACTTACTAGTGTGTTTAGTAAGCTTAGTTACCCTTTAAACTGTGGTTGATTCTTTAAAAGCATCATTTTTAAAGAAGTTAGTTCTTTACAACTTGTGATCACATTTTCTAAAAATGGTTCTTCTTGGATTTTTCTTGTTACATATGTGTTTCTACACTTGTTTAACCTTTAAAAACATGGTTGATTTCTTTAAGTACCAAGATTAAGAAAACTTTGTATTTTTAACTTGGTTTCTTAAAAAAAGTCATTCTTGAAATATTAGATTTACAAGACTTACATCTTACTTTAATCATGTCACACCCCCAAAATCCACCATGCGGAGTATCACCGCTTGGAGGCGTGACATGACCAGGATCCAGCCACCAATCATTTTGAACAACGTGATTAAGTACATAAAACCAACCCCAATATAATTGGTGTCCAAAAGAAAGTAAACCACTTAGGTTAACAACGGAAGCATAAAACGTGAAACCCAAACATAAGCAATAAGTTTATAAAGTTTAAATGTTTAACATGGAACTCAACAGTCCATGTCCCCACAACGACCACTCCTCCATGTGCAAGTTCCATAAGCATCTAACGACCTGTAAGGCATGTAACAACGAGTCAACAACAAAGTTGAGTGAGTTCACAGTTGGTTGTTTAGTTTTAAGTTGTTACCGAAAACATGGTTTCTCTTTTGCTGGCTTGTCGTGGGGGTTACCCCATAGTTGAAAACATGATTAACCAGTTCCTTCTTTATTACCCAAACCATATCCATAATCAGTGGGGGCTTCCCCATGTGAACCACTAGACCGTTACCATATCGACTACTAACGAAGGTAAGTTGTGCCCTACGTCAATGTCTATCATCATTGACAGTTTGCCATAGTCCATTAGTACACGCCCGTCTGACTGGCACGGTGTGAGGTTTGTTAAACCTAATAGCGCTATTAACTAATGACCCGCTCGCCATTGGCCTCGGCGATTAAGTCGATATAAAATAAGGGACTTAATGATAGAGTTTTGTCTAGTAAGTTTTAAGGTTGTTGTCCTACCCAAGGAGGACGAACGTACGTATTCTACCCAAGGAGAATACACAGGATTAATATTGGCATCCTACCCATGGAGGATGACGGTACATATCCTACCCAAGGAGGATATGTAGATTCCGTTTTAATTCTTTAACCCATTCCCAACCACCGGGAATCCCATGCCTTCGAAAGTGTGTGAACTCACCTTGGTTTGCTCGGTTAGATTAGTTACTCTAATAAACATGAATCAAGCACGTCCTAATAAGGTACATATAATAATCAGTTTCTCATGCATGCATAACACGTATCCTACATACGGTTTATCTACTCATTACTTCTATCACATACCACACAATTCAAATGTCACACTCTGACTTTTGTGGAAAGATCATAGTAAAAAATACACTTGTAACACTTGTTGGAAAAATATTTTCTATGTGTTGGAATTTTTAGAAAATTTCGCCAGAGTTTCCTTTGTAAACGGAGATGTCCATGCTAATAAGCATATCATTTTCTTTTCCAAAAATCATTTAACAATCAACAACAATTTTCCAAGAGCAAACTATTCCATTTACAAACCAACATGAACTTGATGTTTCATAAGAACGCGTAGTAACGTGGTAAGGCGTTTAGTGGGTTTAGTTACCCTCCAAAATGTGTTTACTTTTGTTAAAATCTCATTCTCGGGATTTTTTAGATATTCACAACTTGTGATCATATTTTACAAAAATATTTATTTACAATATTTTCACGTGTCATTAGTATCCATATACTTACTTTATTTCCAAAATAGTGTAATGATCATGATCTTTCGAAAACCGTCTTTTAAACTTGGTTTATTTAGGAAATCATTCACAAGTTTTAGATCTACAAGATTACTAGATCACTTTGTTTGTTATTTTACAAGAAATCATTTTGTCACCAAGTTCATGTCTAAATATGGAGGTGATTCTTTTATGTAAACCCCTAATCACCTCCTAACTTGTTAACTTAAGTTTTTAGTCTTACTTTAACAAGTTCAATCATGATGATCAACATCATATTACTAAGAATCGACAAGTAATCATCAACACATTCAAGACAACATCATACTAGCATTATTTCATCATGTTTCATCCATTTTTCGTATTATGTAAAGCTTTATGTTCAAGACTTATGTGTATGATCTTTAGTGTTCAAATGATTTCATCAAGATACATCTTTTAACCATCTAACAACATGGAGTAAACAAAGATCAAAGAAGCTTACAACTAGCTTAAAGCTACGGAAGAAACAATGGAGAAAATGAGTGGATAAAAGCTTGTGGTAGAGGTCCTTCAAGTTCCGCAATCATCGAGCTTCTTAATTCACCTCCTTGCACCTTGAGAAGCACTTGAAATGGATGAACAGAATCGAAAATGGTGGGTGTATAAAGAGGGGTGTTCGGCCGAGAGCTAGTGAGGGAGGAGGAGAGGAAGTGTTGTGTTTAGTGAAGATGGTAAGTTACTTATAATCCAACATGATCTATTGTCCAAAGGATTTTATGCTTCAAGAAGTACAAACAAATCTCAACAAGTCCAAGGAGAAGATTAAGTGGGGATTTAGGGAAGATTTGCACAAATCTTGGGTGGGGCCACTTATGGGGCCGGTTATGACACAAGGGGGTGGGGGGTTAAATGAAAATTATTCGGTAAGATGTGATTTAGTGGAAGGTTAAAGTGGTAAGTTTAGTGTTTAGTGTGTTACAAGTTTCATGTAGTGTGTTATAGTGCTCGGGGACCATAACTAGCTCAGAAAAATAAAAACGATGTTTCTTGCAATATTTTAATGTTCCGGGTAATGTCCGATTATTCGGTTAGATACCGGTTCGTTAAAGTGCTAAGTTATTCCGTATAGTGTCCTTTATGTATCTTTTTGTAACACTTTTAATTCCCAACACTTAGGAAAGCATACAGGACTATTTAGTCAGCTTTCTGTACAAGACTAGTATGTTAACAAGCACATGTAAGTATGATGCAGTAATCAAAAAGCAGTTAAGTAATTTAGCACAGTTATCAAGCACTTTAATTAACATTAATTAATCGTACGGATACATGAAATTATGAGGGTTGTCACAGATCATCACTTTACAGGAAATCAACTTATTCTTTCAAGTTCATGATTTATGTGAGAATGATTTATGGATCTTTAACACTTTCATCCTCTCATCTTGCTAGATTATGTTTTTAATTATTATCTAGCAAGATCATATGATGATCAACATGATTTACATAAGTAAACAACAATCAACAAGCATAACAACACATGAACATCAAGATTTCTTATGATTTTAAGCTTATGTTCATGTTTCATCTTCTAGATTTTTAGTGTTCTTCAAGATTAACATCATGTATCATCTTTTAACCACTTAAATAAGATGTAAAATGAAGAGTATAGTATTCTTACTACTAGCTCAAGGCTAGGGATGATCAATGGAAGAAATGAAGTGGATAAAAGCAAATGGAGAAGGTCCTTTAGCTTCCGAAAGCTCCAAGCTTCCTTACTATGCTTCTAACACCTTTGTGTATGCTTGGAATTGGATGAAGATGATTGAATGATGGTGGTGTGTGGGTGGTTATTCTTGGCCGTGAGGTGAAGGGAGGAGAAGTAGAGAAGTGGTGTGTGGTGTGTTGTGATGAAATGAAGGGTTATGGTTTGGGAGCTTATACTTATATCCACTAAATTTAATTTTCATTGGTTTAAGTGTTTAGGAAAGTAGGAACAATATCTAATAAAATAACTAAACAAATCACAAGTGGGCCATGATGTCTAGCCGTGCACTAGGTGGGGGGGGGGTATAGACTAGGTTATAAGTAAATAGTTAGTTATTAGTTAGATTTCAAGCATCTAGTTAGGGATTTGGTTATTAGATATTTATATAGTGTATTATGATGTTCGGGGACCATAACTAGCTTGGAAATGTTAAAACAATGCTTCTAGTGAAAATTTGGTGTTTCGGGTAGTGTCCGATTTTAGGTCGGTTACCGGTTCGTTAAGACGCTAAACTTTGCAGTTTAGTGTGCTTTATGTTACCTTTTGTAATAGTTTTGATTCCCAACACTTAGGAAAGCATTCAGGACCATTTAACCAAATTTCTGCATGATATTAGTTTGTTTAAATGCTGAATTTGCTGATTTTCTGCAGAATTCTGCAGTTTATGTAAGTTTTGGGCACTTTTCGGCACATAAACTATCTCTAGGAAGGCAGTTTTGTGATCCTTACTTTCCTACACACTATACTAGTGTAACTCTTGGTTTCTGGCCCATTCTGTACCTCAATACCATATCTGTCTATGTTCTTAACTCAGTTAGCATTTTTCTGATTTGTCTATTAACTGTGCTGTCGGTGTTTCCTGCATCATTCGAATCAACAAAGTTTGCATGCAGTAATGATATGTCATTTGCAATATATGATGCACATGTATGTATATAGCAATAATCGGAAAGCAATTCAAGTAATTAATTGTAACTCGGTACAGTCATTAAGCACTAATCATTGTTTAATAATTGTTCGGATGCATGCAAATTTGACAGTTGTCACATTCTCCCCCTGTTAAGAAAATTTCGTCCTCGAAATTTAAACTACATTAACTCCTTAGGGTTACGTTATTAGTGCATGGACAAGAATAACACCACAGTGAATAACCACGAAACTGAATCAAAACTTATTCGAATCAGGCGAATCCAAGGACACATTACAACATTAAGAACCCAATGGTTAAAAGGTATGTGTTTTCAGGATTTGATGTCGAAGTACAGACGTATTAACTAGTGCGACTTAGTTACCAGGGGTTCAACATAAGGGGGGTTTTGATCAATAGAACTTCGAACGATCGTTCACAATATGCAAATGAGTTTTTAGAAACAATGACATCCGCTAGATGAACTCAAAATTAACAACTCAAATGTGGTAGTAACGTGAAAATGATCTGTCAACTTTCGAACAAATACATGGATAAAATAGCGTGTTGACATCATTGAGTTGTGAGAATACACCGGAATGAACTTCAACCGAATCCGGTGTATTATTGTCTTGATTCGTAGTTGCATTAAGAGTGTTTAAATGACGAGTCAAAAGAAAGGTATATGTTGTTTCATATGAAACGGTTGACCGTGATTAGTGTGACAACCCGCACTAAACCAGGTATCCGTACAACTTAATTAATGATTAATTACTGCTTAATTACTGTGCTTGTTTGAACTAGCTGATGAACTGCTACTTGAATACTGATACATGAACTTATTTGCATCATACTTTACTTGCTGTCACTACATTATTTGCATGCGGAACCCTAGTGACAAACATGATGCACAAAAAGCACAGTAGCACTAAACGGATACACAATGAACATGCTGATATAACCAGCATCAGGCAGACACTGCCTCTAAGGCCTGTTAAGAGCCTCTAATATTTTGGCTACACTGGTAGTGAGTGTAGGGATATAAGGGTTGTGGTACTGCGTCTCTAGGAATAAGATACACTGATTCGGATGTGCCTAAAAACGTACTTTAAGTACCAAACACAGCACTTTAATAATTAATCCAGCTTCTAGCTGACTAGTAAAGTGCCAGAACATGAGAAAATAACACTAGACACTTTCTAAAGTGTCGGGAAAACAAATTGTGTCACTAAAAATGTTAATAATGACACTTTAAAGCGTTTGTAACGCTTTAACGGATTACTATCCAACCGGACACCCGGACTTTACCCGGAACATGAAAATATTACTATTTTCACTATTTTTATTTTTCTGAACCAGTTAGGGTCCCTGATTACCCTAACACCCGCCATAACGTGTAACATACAACTAACTAAGTTAAATACTTAGTTAACCTACTTAACTAAACAAAGCCTCCTAACTATCTACTTAAAATCGAACCAACCCCACCCCCCATCATAACCGTCCCCTAACTAGGGGAAACACAAGGGTACAAGTTTGATTAGCTAAATCTTGCTTTGTCTAATATCACCTAGACATATTACCCATTGGGTAATAACACACTAATTTGTTTATAAATACTAGAGATTATCACAAGAACATTATCACTAAACTCACTCACTCTCTCTTCTCTTCTCTACCTCTCGGCCGAACACCCCACACCCCACCATCATACTTTCGGTTCTTGTCCTTCACATTCCAAGATCATACACGCGTTAAGGATCACGTATTAGGAGCTTTGGTGCACTCGGAACACGAAGGACCACTTCCGTTAGCTTTTATCCACGCGTTTTTCATCACGATTCCTCCCTAGCCCCGAGCTAGAGGTATAATGTTTAAAACTCTTGTTTAAACTTATCTAAAGTGGGTAAAAGGATTTTCGTCGGTTAAATATCTATAACATACTTTTTGAAGCATAAAAGTCTAGTAAGAATACTAAAATGGTGGTTAATAGCTTACAACTTGTGTAAAAGTTGTAGTAATTGGAATATGAGATTTTTGAGACCCGATCTATGATGTGGTAGCTCGGATCATCGTTTAACCCGACCTTGTAAGATCTTGGATCTTCACATAAGCTCGTTTTTAGTTAACACAAGGGTTAAAAGGTGAAACTCTACCACACACGAAACATGAACTTGTGTAAAAATGCTTTACTCGGGTAAAAGTGTTTTAACGTGTACAAAAGTTGTTTTCTTGTTTAACCCGCTAATCGGACACTTATAACACGATTTAATAACATCTAAACCGCAAAACAGCAAGCTGAGTCACTGTTTCAGCCGCCTTCATCAGGCTGTAAACGGACTTTAAAAACTCGAAAAACGGAATTTCAAAAGCCTAAATCGTGTCATTTCGAAAAACGAAGAAAATGGCGCTGGAATCGTATTTTTCTGATGTCGGTTACTATTTTAAAAACCTGTTTTCGTGACAGCAGCTAAGGCTGTTTGTTACTGCAGTAAATTGGGCTGTGCGTTTTCGATCACAACTTAAAACCCGAACCGAACCAGCCCCTGAAACTTTTATCTAAGATGGTCACGGATGTATTTGTGACCCTCAAACTGGAATTTCGATAAACGGACATACGAGGAATTTTTGACGAATTTTTCCACAAACTGTGATCAGAATGTGACAAATCTGATCACGGTTCGGTAAACGATTTTCTATAAATTATTGATAAGAAACTGGACCCCGATATTTTTATACAATCATTTTTGGGTCGATTAGGACGACCCGTAAAAATTTGGGAATTTTTGGAAAGGGTTAAGTATTTTATTTAGTCGTCCGAAAACAGTCCAGTTTCCACACATTGAAACTGAAACGACAAGGGTAGCGTTTCGCGTGTTAAAACGTAAGGGTTGATTGTTGATAATCATGGGTTGTTTTTCAAAAAGAAAATGATACGCTTGGAAGCGTGGCCACCTCCAGTTACAGAGGAAACTCTGGCGAAATTTTCTAAAAACCTAACACTTAGGCTTATTTACACAACAAGTGTTAGAACTATTTTCGACATATTTTCGAAACATAAATTTCGCCAGAACTATGTTTTACTAAATATTCGGAGGTGGGATTTTCACAAGAGTTAACGTGATAAATATATTTTGTCACCACACTGTTTATGATTATTTTGTGAAAATACATAAATATTATTTTAGAGTAAAAATAATATTTACAAGCGTTAATGATTCCAAAACTTTACGAACGCTTCCACATTAACATATAAGTTACACCGGTAATTATATTACCACTCGATTATTAAAACGTAACTTACGCACATGTATTGTATCCCCCATCCTTGGGAAGAAGTATAACTACCAAGTGTATACAGAACATAAACACGAAATAGTTGTCTAACTATTTCCCAAAGACTTAAACTATAAAGCTAAAGCACGGCCGTCCGTCTAATAGAATTAGCACTTGTAGGTCGTTGCACAGCTTACTGTATTGGAGACACTTGGTAGAGACGCGCATTCACTGTGAGTTCATGTCCCCCTTTTCTCTAACTGTTTTCAGTTTTCTTAACTGCGGGGGTGAAATACATGTTACTTTGTTTACAAGTACTATTATACACGGTATGATTAACGTAAGGAGGTTTTAGATCATGTGAATGGGTAGTTAGAACACCGAGGGACTTAAGCGGTAGATCTATCTGGGTGTAGCGAGCCCAACCCCTGAGCCCGCATAATGGACCAGGTGGTGACTTTGTGCCCCAACGCCAAATACGCTAGGTTTGTATCTTCCTACTTGCATTTCACAACATGCTAATGGCCTTGCAAACCATTGGTGATCACAAGTCCTCTTACACTGCTACATACCAGGGAACTTTTATACTTACAAGTGTTTTTACTTACTCACTTGCACATGAACTCGCTCAACATTATTGTTGATTTTTCAACTTACATGTATTTCAGGAAATTAACGAGATCTGGCACGGTATGGCATGTTTTCCGCTGCACTAGTTTCCAAGGTCATCCGGGGTTTAGGGGATGTGTCTCTTTCCTGGACAAGACACAGTCCTTAAACCATGTTTATGTTATGTTTCAAGTTGTAACGTCTGTTGGACAAGGTTATGGTTGTTGGTTAAAACAATGGTATTGTGTTTGGTTTTCAAAACTTAATGGATGATCTTGCATGTTTTTAACTCATATAGCTTTGGTATGATTAAGCTATGGTATTAAGAAGTCACACCAAAATTAACCACGCTTCCGCAAAGCCAGGGTGTGACAGCTTGGTATCAGAGCTCTGATCGTAGCGAACTAGGATTCCTTCTCGAGTCTAGACTATGATCACTAGGGCTCTCACGAAAACATTTTTCTGCATACCACTTAAGTCCAGATCCACACTTTTTACAAACAAATGTTGAGCACATTTTATTTATTTATAGGCTCAGCTTGGAGGGCTGAGGATCGATCTGGAGGATCGAGGTGATTAAGGTAGTTGAGCACGTTGGTTTGTTATAGGATCGATCTGGAGGATCGAGGTGATCAAGGTAGTCGAGCACGTTGGTTTGTTATAGGATCGATCTGGAGGATCGAGGTTTGGTTTAAGTAAAGGACAGAGCAGTCTTGTAGACTGGACGAAATTGGCTAGTAAGACTAGGAGAAGTATGTGATACCTTACTTGGTGACTTATGTGATTAACTGTTTATATGATTGATTATTATACGTATATGTGTTTGTGTTACAAACGTTATGCTTTCATCAAGTACTAGAAAGATGGGCACTACGAACCCCATGACCATAGTATCAGACGACATAGTTCAACAGGGCACGAGGTGTGCATTTCTGATACTACCGGCACGGACAATGACGACTTTCAGCCCTTTGTGCACTGCCTGAAGTCGTAGCAAGCCTACTGATGGCCATCTTGTTGGGAATTTGCCACTGGCAGTGATCCCTGCTCCTGTGCCCCTTGCCGCTTATCTCGTTGTTGATATGCCCCCGACGTTGTCTCTGAAGACGATGTCGAACTATTAAGAGGAGGACCCACTTGAGGGCAAGGCCCTATTGCTGCTGGCATTAGACTACTGCATGCGGACACTCCTGTAGGGGAAAACTCATTTCCCTATCCCAGACTCATTTGAGTCTCTGACATCCGCATCTTCGCACATACAGGGAATGCTGCACTACTTACACGACGCCGACCCTGATATGGCATCACCAGCTGCACCGGATCCCGCACGCAGATTTGAGTTTGATCGCGATAATGAGGACGATTCTGTTTTTCCGCCTGGTGTTGATCCAGACCATGACATTGAGTTCATGCACTTAGACCAGCCCTTGGGGGATCCTGTAGCCCCTGTCGACCCCTGTGTTTGTTGATCCAGCTGATTTTGAGATAGAGTTTTTGATTCGGAGCTAGCCGCCTGAGCCAGGCGTTGCTCCTGACCCCGCATTGGAGCATGACCCTGTTCATGCCGATGCACCTGCTGTTGCTCCTTGATTGATCATCTGCGTGGACGAGAGAAAATTTGGGGTAACTGTGCAAGACAATTTATTATTACGGGGGCCCACGTAATAACGACTTGTAGTGCACAGGAATCCTGGTGGACTCTGCGGGTCGAGCTAATGATAACCCATGCAGCAGGAAATAACCTAAACACGAATGACCAAGGCGATGTAGCCTCGAGTTCATTCTATTACAAGCAACAAGCCAAATTGGCCAGCCTATGTGAAGGCTCGGGAATTTACTTCCCCACTCATACAGTGAGTATATTTACGTGTAAAATTGGGCGATTTCATGATGGCTTATGGTGCTATGTATCTCATAAGACAATTGACACGTTGTCTAGCCCGCATTATTCCGACAAGACGGAATGTCACCCGGACGTGACACGAACACCAGTACGTTGTCAAGGACAGAAGCCGAGCTGCAAGAACGCATCTCACAGGCAAATGCACGACCTGAAGCCCTCCGCTCTAAGCACAACGATGGTATTACTGGAAATAACCCTCCAACTGGCTGCACCTATAAACAGTTCCTGAACTGCAAGCCTTTGGACTTTGATGGAGCAGGAGGCACCGTTGCATTTGTTCGTTGGTCCGAAAAGACCGACTCCATTCTAAGAATAAGTAACTGTTCGCCCCAACAGAGTGTTACCTACATCTCAGGGATATTTCTAGATGGCATACTCTCTTAATGGAACCTCCAGGATTAGATCCCTGGTACAAGATGCTACTTATGCACTGAGCTGGGACGAGCTCAAGGGAACGATTGAGAAGAAAGGTTGCTTTAAGACTGGAATTCAGAAGCTTGAGGTAGAGTTCCGGAATTGAAAATGGACGGACCAGAGATTCCGGAATACATCCAGCAATCTCACGACTTGTCTAGGGTCGTCCCCTACTTAGTCAAACCGGAGTTCAAAAGGATTGAACGATTCACTTGGACACTTGCACCCCAGATCAGGGGTATGGTTACTACCTCGAAGCCTCGACCATTGCAGAGGCTAATTTATTTATAACATGAGGTGTTATGTGGATGAATTATTGATAGCATGAGATGTTATGTGTTGATATTGTTAATGCATACGTACATTTTGGTTGCGATGACCTAACCTACGTGAAACCTCTTTTAGGAAATGCCTCCAAAACGGGGTGTACGCATACCCACCAACGAGGTGGAACTTCAGGGAATCATTACTGCAGTCATCGCACAATACGAGGCCCATCACTCCGAGCGCAACGGAGGTACCTCAGGAAATAACCCACCCAACGGCTGCACCTACAAGCAGTTCTTAGACCACAAACCTCGAGAGTTCGACGGCACCGGGGGTGCCTTAGCCTTCGTACGCTGGGTTGAAAAGACAGATTCTGTTTTACGATTGAGCAAATGTGACCACGAACATCAAGTCAAGTATATAACTGGACTATTGGTGGATGAGGCTCTGTCATGGTGGAACCATCAAATTCGGACGACGGGCGAGACCGCTGCATATGCTATGACATGGGACGAACTGAAAAATCTGATGCGTGAAAGATATTGCTCAAGGGCAGAAGTCCAGAAATTGGAAACAGAACTGTGGAACTTGAAAATGAAAGGACCAAAAATAGCAGAGTATGTGCAGAGATTTAACGAATTATCACAAGTTGCCATACTCCTGGGGACACCAGAGTTTAAAAGAATTGAACAGTTCATAAGGGGATTGGCACCTCAGATTCTAAGCCTGGTAACAGCATCAAAACCCTCAACGATCACCGAGGCTATCAACATAAGCATAGCACTCACGGAAGAAGCAGTTAGACAAGGAAAATTTTCCCCTGCGGAGGAGAAAAAGGAGACTGCTATAAAGGCATCTGGGGATAACAAGAGGAAGCTTGCAAATTTCAAGATGGTTACTCGGGTAAGTAACAAGAAGAAGACCAAAAAGGGAAAAGATTACAAGGGTATCCTACCTAAGTGCGACAATTGTTTACGTTATCATATCGGGCGATGCAAATATGGAAATTGTGGTAACTGTGGCAAGGTGGGACATGTCAAGGAAACTTGTTGGCAAAATACTGAACTTAGTAATGGGGGCCAAGACGGTAGTGAGAATCACGAAGGGGACAAAGACAATGATAATTGTCAAGGCAGAATGAGTGATAAACAGAAGCGTGCTCGAGGATGTTTAAACTGTGGGAGCAAAAAGCATTTCAGAAGATATTGCCCGAAAAGCAATCAGGCGCAAGGATGAAAGCTCCCCATCGGAGCTAGGGAGGCACGCCAGAGATCCAAACATGGATAGCGGTACGTCCCACAGTACTCAATATTATGCGTCTGTATTGCCAACTACTGTTGCAAATTTTACGATTCACAATTCTAGTATTCAAGGACATAATTGGTTTACGTAGTGAGTGAGTAGTTATTCCAGTACCCATTAGAACTAGCTTAGGGGAAGCTAGTGGAAGCCAACGCAGTAACTGGAATCGGCACGATAGAACCCGGAGAGCGTAAGTTTACGCTAGATCTATTGCCAGTTGAGTTTGGAAGCTTCGACGTGATGGACTGGTTGACGAACAACCATGCGGAGATTGTCATCCGCGCCCCGACAACGAACGAAGAAATGATCGTGACTCATGGAGCAGGATACGCTCCTACGGATTATCAGACTAAGAAAACCCAAAAATTCTCGCACAAAGGATGTGTTACATTCTTGGCTCATGTTATGGAAAAGGAAGTCGAAGAACCAAAACTCGAAGATATCCTTGTGATTGGAGAATACCCTGAAGTCTTCCCCGAAGACTTGCTGAAATCATCTCCTCACGATTAGTCGAATCCCGCGTCGATTTAATTCCGGGCACGGCACCCGTAGTCGATGCATCATAGCAACTTACATTTTCGAAGATGCAAGGATTGACAGAGAAGTGTTGGCAATGGTTAGAGAAGGAAGATAACAGACCAAAATTTCCTTTTGGGGTAACCCCATTTCTACTCGTCAAAAGGAAGGATGATGATTTTCAAATAAACATCAACTACAGAGAATTGAACAAGCTGACGATTAAGAATAGATACCCTCTGCCAAGAATCAATGATCTGTTTGATCAACTGCAAGGCTCAAGCTTTTATTCAAAGATCGACTTACGATCTGGATACCATCAGTTAAGGATACAAGAGGAGAGTATCCCGAAAACAGCCTTCCGAACTCGTTATGGACACTACGAGTTCCTTGTTATGCCGTTTGGTCTGACAAACGCACCTGCAGTCTTTATGGACTTGATGAATAGAGTTTGCAAGCCATACTTAGACAAGTTCGTGATTGTGTTTATTGATGACATCTTGATTTACTCAAAGACGAAGGCTGAACACGAACAACATCTTAGAGCCATTTTGGAGCTGTTAAAGAAGGAACAACTGTACGCCAAATTCTCCAAGTGCGAGTTTTGGCTACGCGAAGTCCAATTCCTTGGGCACGTGGTGAATGGAGATGGAATCCATGTTGATCCCACAAAGATCGAGGCAATCAAGAATTGGGAAACGCCTACAACGCCAACCGAGATTCGACAATTCTTGGGTTTGGCTGGCTACTATCGAAGGTTCATCGAGGATTTTTTCGAAAATCGCTCAACCGTTGACGCTCCTCACCCAGAAGGATAAGACGTTTGATTGGGGAATCAAACAGGATGAAGCATTCCAGATACTGAAGGATAAGCTTTGTAACGCGCCAATCTTAGCTCTACCAGAAGGTACTGACGATTTTGTGGTATACTGCGACGCATCGCGTCAGGGATTGGGTTGTGTGTTGATGCAACGCCAAAAGGTCATTGCTTACGCATCACGCCAACTGAAAGTGCACGAAAAGAACTATACCACCCACGATTTAGAGCTTGGCGCAGTGGTTTTCGCTTTAAAGATCTGGAGACACTACCTGTATGGCACGAAGTGCACAATCTTCACAGATCACAAAAGCCTACAGCATATATTCAACCAGAAGGAGTTGAATATGAGGCAAAGACGATGGGTTGAACTGTTAAACGACTACGACTGCGAGATAAAGTATCATCCAGGGAAGGCGAATGTAGTCGCCGACGCCCTAAGTCGTAAAGAAAGAATCAAACCCATAAGGGTTAGAGCTCTAGAAATGATTATTCGAACCGACCTTTCCCTGCGCATTCGTGCCGCACAAAAGGAAGCTCTCAAGGAGGGAAACCTTGAGGAAGAATATCTCCGTGGAATGGAGAGGCTTTTGGTACCAAACGAGGAAGGAACGTTATGTTTTGAGAAAAGGATTTGGGTTCCTCTGTTTGGTGGATTAAGGGAAGTTATTTTCGACGAAGCGCACAAGTCACGGTACTCTATCCACCCTGGATCGGATAAGATGTACCAAGATCTCAAAAGTTATTACTGGTGGCCTAAGATGAAAGGCGATGTTGCTATTTACGTGAGCAAATGTTTAACGTGCGCTAAGGTCAAGGCGGAATACCAGAAGCCTTCGGGACTTCTGCAACAACCTGAGATTCCCAAGTGGAAATGGGAACAAATCTCAATGGATTTTGTTACGAAATTACCAAGAACGCCAAGAGGCCATGATATGATTTGGGTGATTGTTGACCGCCTAACAAAATCCGCACACTTTCTGCCAATCAAGGAGAAAGACAGTACTAGTAAACTTGCGGAAATTTACTTGAGAGAGATCGTAGCACGTCATGGAGTACCACTCTCGATCATCTCTGATAGAGACGGAAGGTTTGTGTCAAGAATATGGCAATCTTTCCAAGAAGCCTTTGGCTCACAATTGAATCTGAGCACTGCGTTTCATCCGCAAACTGATGGCCAGAGCGAGCGAACGATACAGACTTTGGAAGACATGCTGAGGGCATGTGTTATGGATTTGGGCGGTAGCTGGGATAAACACTTACCTTTGGTCGAATTTTCATACAACAACAGCTACCACACCAGTATTGGTGTCGCGCCATTTGAGGCCCTATACGGACGCAAGTGCCGATCACCACTATGTTGGTCTGACGCAGGTGATAGGCAGCTTGCTGGCCCCGAGATCGTCCAAGAGACGACAGACAAGATTGCGCAAATACTTAAACGCATCGAAGCTGCTCGCCACAGGCAAAAGGCCTACGCGGATCCAAACCGGAAGCATGTGGATTTTCCAAGTTGGAGAAATGGTGTTATTGAAAGTTTCACCCAGGAAAGGGGTGGCACGCTTTGGAAAGCATGGGAAGTTAAATCCGCGCTACATTGGTCCCTTCAGAATTCTGGAAAGAATTGGAACAGTAGCATACAAGTTGGACCTACCTGCTGAACTGAATGGTGTTCACGATACATTTCATGTATCCAATCTGAAGAAAAGTCCAACTCAAATTGACGTTGCCATTCCCATCGACGAGATTCATATTGACGACACGCTCCACTTCGTTGAAGAACCTGTTGAGGTCACGGATTGGAAAGTTAACAAGACCCGCCGGAGTAGTGTCAAACTCGTCAAAGTTCGTTGGAATGCCAGACATGGTCCTGAATTCACCTGGGAACGTGAGGACCGGATGAAAGAGAAATACCCCCACTTATTTCCTAAGAACTCTGCATCTACAAGCAGAACTTAAATTTCGGGACGAAATTTATTTAACGGGGGGAGAATGTGACAACCCGCACTAAACCAGGTATCCGTACAACTTAATTAATGATTAATTACTGCTTAATTACTGTGCTTGTTTGAACTAGCTGATGAACTGCTACTTGAATACTGATACATGAACTTATTTGCATCATACTTTACTTGCTGTCACTACATTATTTGCATGCGGAACCCTAGTGACAAACATGATGCACAAAAAGCACAGTAGCACTAAACGGATACACAATGAACATGCTGATATAACCAGCATCAGGCAGACACTGCCTCTAAGGCCTGTTAAGAGCCTCTAATATTTTGGCTACACTGGTAGTGAGTGTAGGGATATAAGGGTTGTGGTACTGCGTCTCTAGGAATAAGATACACTGATTCGGATGTGCCTAAAAACGTACTTTAAGTACCAAACACAGCACTTTAATAATTAATCCAGCTTCTAGCTGACTAGTAAAGTGCCAGAACATGAGAAAATAACACTAGACACTTTCTAAAGTGTCGGGAAAACAAATTGTGTCACTAAAAATGTTAATAATGACACTTTAAAGCGTTTGTAACGCTTTAACGGATTACTATCCAACCGGACACCCGGACTTTACCCGGAACATGAAAATATTACTATTTTCACTATTTTTATTTTTCTGAACCAGTTAGGGTCCCTGATTACCCTAACACCCGCCATAACGTGTAACATACAACTAACTAAGTTAAATACTTAGTTAACCTACTTAACTAAACAAAGCCTCCTAACTATCTACTTAAAATCGAACCAACCCCACCCCCCATCATAACCGTCCCCTAACTAGGGGAAACACAAGGGTACAAGTTTGATTAGCTAAATCTTGCTTTGTCTAATATCACCTAGACATATTACCCATTGGGTAATAACACACTAATTTGTTTATAAATACTAGAGATTATCACAAGAACATTATCACTAAACTCACTCACTCTCTCTTCTCTTCTCTACCTCTCGGCCGAACACCCCACACCCCACCATCATACTTTCGGTTCTTGTCCTTCACATTCCAAGATCATACACGCGTTAAGGATCACGTATTAGGAGCTTTGGTGCACTCGGAACACGAAGGACCACTTCCGTTAGCTTTTATCCACGCGTTTTTCATCACGATTCCTCCCTAGCCCCGAGCTAGAGGTATAATGTTTAAAACTCTTGTTTAAACTTATCTAAAGTGGGTAAAAGGATTTTCGTCGGTTAAATATCTATAACATACTTTTTGAAGCATAAAAGTCTAGTAAGAATACTAAAATGGTGGTTAATAGCTTACAACTTGTGTAAAAGTTGTAGTAATTGGAATATGAGATTTTTGAGACCCGATCTATGATGTGGTAGCTCGGATCATCGTTTAACCCGACCTTGTAAGATCTTGGATCTTCACATAAGCTCGTTTTTAGTTAACACAAGGGTTAAAAGGTGAAACTCTACCACACACGAAACATGAACTTGTGTAAAAATGCTTTACTCGGGTAAAAGTGTTTTAACGTGTACAAAAGTTGTTTTCTTGTTTAACCCGCTAATCGGACACTTATAACACGATTTAATAACATCTAAACCGCAAAACAGCAAGCTGAGTCACTGTTTCAGCCGCCTTCATCAGGCTGTAAACGGACTTTAAAAACTCGAAAAACGGAATTTCAAAAGCCTAAATCGTGTCATTTCTAAAAACGAAGAAAATGGCGCTGGAATCGTATTTTTCTGATGTCGGTTACTATTTTAAAAACCTGTTTTCGTGACAGCAGCTAAGGCTGTTTGTTACTGCAGTAAATTGGGCTGTGCGTTTTCGATCACAACTTAAAACCCGAACCGAACCAGCCCCTGAAACTTTTATCTAAGATGGTCACGGATGTATTTGTGACCCTCAAACTGGAATTTCGATAAACGGACATACGAGGAATTTTTGACGAATTTTTCCACAAACTGTGATCAGAATGTGACAAATCTGATCACGGTTCGGTAAACGATTTTCTATAAATTATTGATAAGAAACTGGACCCCGATATTTTTATACAATCATTTTTGGGTCGATTAGGACGACCCGTAAAAATTTGGGAATTTTTGGAAAGGGTTAAGTATTTTATTTAGTCGTTCGAAAACAGTCCAGTTTCCACACATTGAAACTGAAACGACAAGGGTAGCGTTTCGCGTGTTAAAACGTAAGGGTTGATTGTTGATAATCATGGGTTGTTTTTCAAAAAGAAAATGATACGCTTGGAAGCGTGGCCACCTCCAGTTACAGAGGAAACTCTGGCGAAATTTTCTAAAAACCTAACACTTAGGCTTATTTACACAACAAGTGTTAGAACTATTTTCGACATATTTTCGAAACATAAATTTCGCCAGAACTATGTTTTACTAAATATTCGGAGGTGGGATTTTCACAAGAGTTAACGTGATAAATATATTTTGTCACCACACTGTTTATGATTATTTTGTGAAAATACATAAATATTATTTTAGAGTAAAAATAATATTTACAAGCGTTAATGATTCCAAAACTTTACGAACGCTTCCACATTAACATATAAGTTACACCGGTAATTATATTACCACTCGATTATTAAAACGTAACTTACGCACATGTATTGTATCCCCCATCCTTGGGAAGAAGTATAACTACCAAGTGTATACAGAACATAAACACGAAATAGTTGTCTAACTATTTCCCAAAGACTTAAACTATAAAGCTAAAGAACGGCCGTCCGTCTAATAGAATTAGCACTTGTAGGTCGTTGCACAGCTTACTGTATTGGAGACACTTGGTAGAGACGCGCATTCACTGTGAGTTCATGTCCCCCTTTTCTCTAACTGTTTTCAGTTTTCTTAACTGCGGGGGTGAAATACATGTTACTTTGTTTACAAGTACTATTATACACGGTATGATTAACGTAAGGAGGTTTTAGATCATGTGAATGGGTAGTTAGAACACCGAGGGACTTAAGCGGTAGATCTATCTGGGTGTAGCGAGCCCAACCCCTGAGCCCGCATAATGGACCAGGTGGTGACTTTGTGCCCCAACGCCAAATACGCTAGGTTTGTATCTTCCTACTTGCATTTCACAACATGCTAATGGCCTTGCAAACCATTGGTGATCACAAGTCCTCTTACACTGCTACATACCAGGGAACTTTTATACTTACAAGTGTTTTTACTTACTCACTTGCACATGAACTCGCTCAACATTATTGTTGATTTTTCAACTTACATGTATTTCAGGAAATTAACGAGATCTGGCACGGTATGGCATGTTTTCCGCTGCACTAGTTTCCAAGGTCATCCGGGGTTTAGGGGATGTGTCTCTTTCCTGGACAAGACACAGTCCTTAAACCATGTTTATGTTATGTTTCAAGTTGTAACGTCTGTTGGACAAGGTTATGGTTGTTGGTTAAAACAATGGTATTGTGTTTGGTTTTCAAAACTTAATGGATGATCTTGCATGTTTTTAACTCATATAGCTTTGGTATGATTAAGCTATGGTATTAAGAAGTCACACCAAAATTAACCACGCTTCCGCAAAGCCAGGGTGTGACAATTAGCACAAGCTACAAGGTTGTACCGACACCACGAGGTGTCGTAATGACATAAACCAATAATAGCGGTGACCGAATAAGTTCACCGTGTTTGAAATCAAATGAAAGTGTAATGAAGCAAACCTGAAAATTTGGTTCAAACGGCATCATAGGATTTTTCAATTGAATATAGAATACCAAAGAACTACTATTTCCGATCGAAGGTGAAAAAGCAATAAATACCACAAGGCATTCGATCGATAATGAAAGAACCGTTAGGGGGTACACTGGAAATATAAAATGAATTTATGTACCATTGTCTTAACACACGATTGTGTTAAGACTGCTTTAATCGTGATAAAACAGAACAGATTTAGAGCTAGTCAATAAGTAAACAATTAAATCCGTGTTTGAAATGTGTAACCGAGATTAGCGCAAGCTTCAATTTAGTGTAAACATCACTACAAGGTGTCAAAACCAACAAACGATTTAATGGAGCCGTAGACCAAACAAGTCTACTGCGACTCGGAACAAATGAAACGCTTGCAAAAATGAACTTGAATATGATGCTCTCAATACATCATATGGTGTCTTGAATTGAATATGCGAAATGGACAAGTTCAAGCAATTGAACTTGGTCTCAGCGCAATCTGACACGTATGTATTGACAAGGGGATTTTGGCATGGTTACAATAATAAACCATGTATGTAACTGGAAAGAAATGAAATTTCAAGATGGTTTTGTTGACTCAATATCAAGGAGTTGATACTTACAATAATACAAAATATCCGAGTCACAAGGCCATAATCAGATATAACGAAATAATATTTGTAACTTTGTTGAAAACGATTATTAGAAGGGAAGCTACATGCGTGACAAACGATTGCATGTGTATCATATGAAATGATCAAGTACTGAAGCAAATAAGTGTTCGCTTCAAATGAAGAAAATTTTCATGATGCAACTACCATTAAGAGGAGTAGGAATGGGAAAATCTAATCATTAGATGCAAAAGTGGGAATTTCAATAAAAGAAATTCGAGTTCTTTACCCATTCGATTAACTAAAATAGCTTGCATGACAAAATAATAGTGTTTACCCGAGTTAATAGACGTGGTTCTTACGTGGTGACCTTTAATGGATCTCGACATAGGTTCCCGAAGGTCTTAAGTACAAGTTTCCTAGGTTCTCAAAGTTTTGTATTCTGTATGTAGCTACTTTGTGTATCGTGTATAAAACATAGCATTAGCGTATGATTAAAACAACTTGTTGGCTCACTGTACTTTGGTATACCTTCTTTCTAAGTCCACAGCTGGTGATAACCTGATTGAAGATCGATCTAGGAATAGTAACTTGAACCCTAAAGTTGGTCGAATAAATCATCTATCCTCGGCAAGGGATACCGATTCTTGATGGTTAACTTGTTTAGCTCCCGGTAGGTAATGCTCATTCAAAAACTACTATCCTTCCTTTTTGATGAACAGAACTGGAGCTCCCCATGGCGAGAAGCTTGGTCTTATAAACCCTTTGTCCAGTAGCTCCTGGAGCTGCGTTGACAACTCTTGCATATCTGTAGGCACAAGTCGATAAGGTACCTTGGCTATAGGCGCGGTGCCCGGAACCAAATCAATGCGGAACTTGACTTGTCGTTAAGGAGGTAATCCTGGCAAGCCTTCGGGGAAGACTTCAGGATATTCCCTTACCACAGGGATATCTTCGAGCTTTGGTCCTTCAGCTTCTTTGTCCACGACATGAGCCAATAAGGCAACACATCCTTTACGCAAAAACTTCCGTGCCTTCAAACAACTAATAATCCGTAGGGGCGTATCTTGCTTCTCTCCATGAATCACGATCGTCTCTTCACTCGCCATCGGGCTGCGAAAAATCTTCTCATGGAAAACAATCTCCGCACGATTACTCGACAACCAATTTATCCCAACTACGACGTCGAAGCTTCCCAACTCAACTGGCAGAAGATCTATCGAGAACTCATGCTCTCTAAGTTCTATCACACAGCCTCTAATTACTTCATTGGCTTCTACTAGCTTCCCATTAGCTAGTTCTATCGAATACAGGCTATCTAACTTACTTGCTACTAAACCAAGTATACTCTTAAACTCTAGAGATGCGAAGCTAAAATTGGAAACAATATCAAGCAGCACAGATGCATAATGTTGACTAATATGGGACTTACCGATGACCACGTTTGGATCCTGGCGTGCTTCCCTAGCTCCGCTGTTGAGCTTTCATCCATGTGCCTGATTGTTTTTAGGGCAATATTTTCTGAAATGCCTTTTGTCTCCACAGCTAAAACAACGTTGACCACGTCTTTGATCGTCACCATTTCTGCCTTGTAGTCGTTGTTGTTGTTGTTTCTTCCGTGACTCCCGCTACCATCTTGACCTCCATTTCCACCCTTTGTACCTTGCCTACACGTCTCCTTGACATGCCCTACTTTGCCACAGTTTTCACATTTTCCACATCTACATCGCCCGACATGATAACGTCGACAATTGTTGCACTTAGGTAAGATACCCATGTACTCTTTTCCCTTTTTGGCCTTTTTGTTGTTATTCACCCGAGTACCCTTCTTGAGATTTGCGAACTTTCTATTGTTATCTCCAGATGTCTTCACATGAGTCTCCTTTTTCTCCTCCGAGATTGAAAATTTTCCCAGTCTAACCGCTTCTTCAGTGAGCGCCACACTTAAGTCGATAGCATCGGTGATTGTTGGAGGCTTCGATGCTGTCACCATGCTCAGAATCTGAGGTGCCAATCCCCAGATGAAACGTTTGATCATCTTAAACTCTAGTTCCACCAGATATGGAACAACTCGCGATAAATCATGAAATTTCTACACATACTCAGCTATCTTTAAACCTTCCATTTTCAAGTTCCAAAATTCAGTTTCCAACTTTTGGACTTCTGCCCTCAAACAATACTTTTTACGCATCAGCTCTTTCAGTTCGTCCCACGTCAAGGCATACGGAGCCATCTCACCCAACGTCTGAACCTAAAGGTTCCACCATGACAGAGCCCCATCTGGAAACAGTCCAGAAATGTACGTGACCTGATGCTCTGGTGTACATTTGCTCAAATGCAAAATAGAATCCGTCTTCTCAACCCAACGCACAAAAGCTACGGCACCCCAAGTATCGTTGAAATCCAGGGACTTGCAGCCCAAGAACTGCTTGTAGGTGTAGCCTGCGACCTAAGCAACATCATTCACATAAGGCATTAGCAAAGCACACTTGGAAATGTCCAAACGTTTTGTAATGTGTCTTAAGTGACTAAACATTACCGTTGGGTGGGTTATTTCCTGAGGTACCTTCGCTACGTTGGGAGCGAAGGGCCTCGTGCTGTGCGATGGCCTGTGAGTTGCGCTCTTGTAATTCCGCCTCTGTCATTGGCAGAGGGTTGTTGGTATCGGTGTTCCTTTGAGTCGACATATTCTAAGAAGAAGATCGGCTAGGTCAGGTCTTATTAAGGTCACAAGCACATAAGCATCTACTTATTGAATAAGACCTTGGTGGTGTACTTACATATGTATATAAGCAATCGTTATAGCAAGCAATCATATAACATCACAAGTATAGAACAAACATGTAAATCAACAACGTGTTTAGTGAGAACATGACGACTGAGCTTTCATTATTTACCGACCATAATCACATTGTCTACGAAGTGTATCACATCAAAAGGGACACAGGGTCACACTACCCTTGTCCAATAAGTGTATCAATATACCAAAATCAGGTGGTCAAAAGTGGTCTTCAAAAGTCTTCCAAATCTCGGCTCAATAGTGGTGTCCTCACCAAAGGTAATGCAATCTATATAAAACCAAAAACCAACTATACTGATGACTAAGGTGGAGGATGGAAGAAAAGCAAACTCCTAACATGTGCGAGCTCCCTCTCGAGCTTGTATACACGGAGAAGTAAGTAACTGATTTGCTGCTCGTTAGTAAGGGAACAAGCATCAAAACCCTGGATGGGTATGGGAGCAGCAGGTGGATGTGCAAAAAGGGGATGACGATGAATGTGGGAGGTCAAAAGTATACTGACATAGACAGGGTGGATGACGTGGTGCCATTTCAAGTTCCTAAACTTTGTGACTCAAAACCTCAAACTGTAGCTGATGTGACAGGAGCAACTCATCCCGTGTGTAGCCTCCATAATGTGAGGGATGGTAGGGGTCTAAAATCGGCCTAGTGTATGGTAGGAACCATCGGAATGGCTCGTCCAGCGGTGAAGAAGGGGAAGGAGCAAACGGTGTAGACTGAGGGATCTGTGGAAAAGCTGCTGAAACACGACGATCATCACGCGGGTGCTGACCTGAAGTACCTTGCCCTGGACGGGGTGTAAGGATGTCCTGAAGGAAAACAACCGGCAAATCAGTGTGATGGTCATCGGGCTCTACAGGAGGGAGAGGAGCAACATCAGCGGGTGCAGGCGGGGGAATAAATAGCTCAACAAAAGGAGGATCAACAGGTGCAGGAACTGGGTCAGGTATAAGGGGTGCAATGTCTGGTAAACCAAAAGGAACATGGTCAGGATAAGGAATCGGCTCAAGATCAATAGGTGCAACATCAGGCTGACCCAAAAGGAACATGAGCTAGTTCAGGAGCAGGCTCTGGGTCGTGTGGAGGTGTGGGATCTCGAGCAGGTGATAGTGCGGCAGGCATAGCGGTGTCGTCGTCCGAGTCAGTAGCAAAAAGCTGCAATCCGACCATCTGTAGAGCTGAAGGTGTCACAGACTCAAAGGAGTCAGAAACAGAGTGCAAACTAGTATCAGAGGATAACTCAATAACGGGAATCTCAAGAAGTGGAATAGCAACAACGTCCTCGTCTATCCCTCCATCATCATGGGCGTCATCAGGAGGATCATCAACAAACAGGTCAACGTTATCATCAAACAGATCATCAAAAGGCCAATCCTCAGGAGGGATGACCATAGAGGGACATGATCGAGGATCGGAGCCATGATGTGCTCATCATCGGGATGACCAATGATGAGGGGATTCATGGATTGGAACAGGAATGACAAAAGGATCCTCGTCTGGAATACCATCAACAAACGGTAAGTCATCTTCCAAAGTCAGGCAACGCGAACGGCTGAAAGTCGTCCTCATCGTCAGATATCATGCCTGGGTCGCTCTCAGTGTCGGATGTAAGTATCGCGGGCTCGGGTGCACTCTCACTATAAGAGACGAGGGCCATAGGGTCATCAACATCTGGTAATCCGCTCTCTGAAGAAGGCATAATGCCTATAACATAACAATCATAGCATATGCACATATATTAACCACTACTACTTAGCATACAATCAAAGACAATGTATCATGAAATCATGTATCCTTGTTATTCCTCATGAAACCTTTCTATCCTTCCTAGTCTCCCAGACTAAACCACCTAGTCTCCCCGACTAAACCACAAAGGTAAACCTTGCAATTGTCTTTCCGTTTGTAAAAATGTTTGTTTCCCTGGATCTGGGCGTTTCGTGTATGCAATGAAAAACATGTTGTAAAAATATTTTCGTGAGAGCCCTAATGATTGTAGTCTAGACTCGAGATGGAATCCTAGTTTGCCACAATCGAAGCTCTGAAACCAAACTGTCACACCCTGACTTTTGCGGAAGCGTGATTATGTGTGACTTGCTTAATATCATTGCATTCAACCATAACAAACAACTATATGATAAAACCAAGATGTTCATCCATAGATAGTTTTCAAAATAATACAACCGTCATTGTTTAACGTCAAACTAAGACTTTAAGTTTAGATCACATGACAACCAAAGCTTAAAGTTCCATACTGGACTTTACAAAAGACACTAATAAAAATGAGCCTTTGAACCATGTATTCTATCAAGGATAAAACACATGATTCAAACCTTTCAGTACTGGATGACGTCTTTTATTAAAAACGCAGCTTGAAATCTTGAACGCCCGCCATATCCATAATCGATTTCCTGAAATACATGTAGTTTGAAAACATCAACAAAAGTTGAGCGAGTTCATGTGTTTTGTATGTGTGCATGAACATCCTTGAAAAACATTTGTAAGTATGTATGTATGTACTTGTAAATCGGTATGAAAGCAATAAGGAAACAGATCAATTAATGTGTAGCTAATACATTAATATTTGTGACGTGATGCAGGAAGGCTCAAACCTAGCATATTTTGTCCCTGGCAATAAGACATAGTCACCACATGGTCCACTCGGCGTGCGCATGGGTGGGGCTCGCTACACCCAAATAGATGTATCACTCATGTCCCTCGGTCCTACAATGAGGATTAATGGTCTTAAGCGTTATACCCACCACTCACATGATCTAGCAGTACCTTTCCTTAGCTAACCATACCATGTATAAGTTTTTGTAAATAGTATGTAACATGTACTTCACCCCCGAAGTTATAAAACTGAAAACAGTTAAGAGAAAAAAGGGGACATGAACTCACAGTTTTGCGTTCTTCATATCCAATGTAACTCAAAGCTTCCTCTAGAACGCCAATGTGGGTCGTGCCTTGACCTTGGTCTTATTTGGTATTTTTGAGTTACGTTTCTTTGTGTCGCCAATGTTATTCCAAATTATATAATTATTGGTTAAAATAATAAATATTTTAACTTAAATTATATTTGTTAAATTTTGGAATAATAGTTAAGAGTAATATATTTTAACTTCACACCTTTATGTATTTATACGTGAATATCCTTCCCAATGATGGGTGTATCTGTATTCATATTCTCATACTTGTATATTTTTGCCATGTATTGGTGTCGTATTCTGGAGTGTATTTATACGTATGAAAATACATATTTTTATTGTGTTTATTAAGTATCCTTATACTTAATTTTTGTATTAACTTTCCCGGATTAATATTTCTAGTAAGAATACATCAATATATATTTCCAAAATATATATGTTAAGAAATATTACTTAGAAAAATTATTTATAATTTTTCCTTTGGCAAAAATAATTGTATTTTCATGTAATTTCCAAAAATATTATATCTTCAAGTCCAACTTAGAAAATATATATAAATCCATCTTTCATCCAAAAATAATATATTTCAAGTTTATTTGAGAGAATACTTTTTCTCCCAGAAATAATGTATTTCATGTTTGTTGAGGAAATACATATTTTCTCTACTTGCCAAAAATAATATATTTTCAAGATCCATCTTTCATCCAAAAATAATATATTTCAAGTTTATTTGAGAGAATACTTTTTCTCCCAGAAGTAGTGTATTTCATGTTTTCTAATATTTCCAAGAAAATACATAGATCTCTACTTGCCAATAATAATATATTTTCTTCTTGTAAAAAATATGATATATTTTTGTAGTAATTATGAAAATCACATTTTCATTATCTTGGTGTCCAAAATATACTTGTAAATAATTTTTCGGAATATTTTGTGAGTTATATTCCTTTGTTCGGTTTGTCCAATATTTTGGGTATACTTTATATGTTCATTCCCTTAGAATTTTGGTAATATTTTGGTTTGAAATTTCTTCGTATTTTGGTGAGTTATATTATTTCAAGTCCTAAAATAATATAACTATTACACATAATATACAAATAATCACACACATGGTGTCTTCTAAATATATATTTTCTAAATACATATTTAGTCACTTTTATTTATAAAAACCAACCTCCAATATTTATAATTTTTGTAGTAAAATTTATGGCAAACTTTATGTGAAAATCCATGGTTTGAAATATACTTGTAAATATTTGTTTAGAAATATTTTTCTAAGTGTTTAATTTTTAGAAAAAAATTGCCATAGTTTCCCCTAAAAATGGAGGTTTCCATGCCTTCAAGGCATATCATTTTCTTTTGTAAATCAACACAATCAATCAACAATCAATCTATACTTACCAATTTTACCAAAAACAAGCATAATCTACTACTTCATGAACTTGAAAATTTACAAAAATTTGTAGTAACTTACTAGTGTGTTTAGTAAGCTTAGTTACCCTTTACAGTGTGGTTGATTCTTTAAAAACATCATTTTTAAAGAAATTAGTTGTTTACAACTTGTGATCACATTTTCTAAAAATGTTTCTTCTTGGATTTTTCTTGTTACATGTGCGTTTCTACACTTGTTTAACCTCTAAAAACATGGTTGATTTCTTTAAGTACCAAGATTAAGTAAACTTTGTATTTTTAACTTGGTTTCTTGAAAAATCATTCTTGAAATATTAGATTTACAAGACTTACATCTTACTTTGATCATCACTTTACAAGAAATCAACTTATTCTTTCAAGTTCATGATTTATGTGAGAATCATTTATGGATCTTTAACACTTTCATCCTCTCATCTTGCTAGATTTTGCCCTGTTAATCTTTGTACATCTTTAATGTTTGAAGGTGACTTGATATCCAATATGGCTTTAATCTGTTCTGAGCTTGCTTCGATCCCCCTTTTAGTCACCATGTATCCCAAAAACTTTCCTGCCCCCACTCCGAAATGGCATTTGGCAGGATTCAGCTTCATATTGTACTGGTCCAGGATATCGAATGCTCCTTCAATATCCCGGAGATGATCCTCAGCCTTCTTAGATTTTACCACCATATCATCAATGTATACTTCCATGGTGTCCCCCAGTTTGTCTTTAAACATCATGTTCACCAATCTTTGGTATGTTGCACCTGCATTTTTCAAACCAAAAGGCATAGCAGTATAACAATAGATACCTGTTGGTGTCATGAAAGTAGTATCCTCCTAGTCCGCAGGTTCTATTTGGATCTGCTGGAATCCTGAGGATGCATCCATGAAGGTTAACATTTCATGGCCGGCAGTAGCTGTTTTGGTCAAAAAAATCAGACTAGGATAATGCAACCAAATCTTATTTTGTGAGGTGTGATGCTTGAATGAACTAGCAAATGTATGAACAATTTGTAGATGAAATGAACAAGAGACACAAGGATTTATATGAGGAAAAAGCCCTTGATCAAGATATGATCTCCGGCACAAAAAACCTTGGGTGATGGAAACTACCGATCACCAACTATATTAAACAAGTAGAAGTTACAAATCGGGATGATAACAAGCTTGTTACAAGGATCACTAGTGTGCACTATGTGCGTAATCGCCAATAAGTTGCAGTGAGCTTTTGAGAGTGTGTGTGTGTTAGGTAATTGTTGTAACTATCAAGCTGTTATCCCCTTTAAAAATAGAAATAAACTATGCAACAAACATTCCGCAAATGGTGCTAGCCTCCCATGACTTCCATAACGGTCACTCAAGCTATACACGTGCAGAATATGGGAGCATATTCCCCTGGAATCTCGGCAAGACTAAGTCCCACTCGTTCATTCCTTCAAAAAAGTTCAAATATAGTGGAAACAACCGTTAGTGTTAGGATAACATTGAGGATCCTGGATCCTGGATCCTTAAACCTGCAACGTCTTCAGAGGATCCTTAGTTCAAACAGAACTGAGGATCAGTGATCCTGGCTGCACTTGAGGATCCGTGATCCTTAGTTATAGAAAATCCATCCCTAACAATTGCCCCCAAAATATGAGGAATAAAATACAACTTAATGAGTCATATTTTTGTGCCTTGTCTGCAACGAACCAATTATCGTAAATATAGCCGTTAAAATGGAACTAGCCGTTGCAAATCATACGTCAGGGACGTGACAACCTGCAAATCATCATAATAAATTTGAAATTAGAGATAAGGATCAAGAGGCATTTAAATTCATGCGTTACTTCCCTTTAAATCCTCATCCAAAGACCGATCAGGTATCTCTCTTTCTCATTCTCTCTTCATTTGCTTATTCTGATTTTTGTTTTCCTGAACATCCATGACGAAGATGGTTCTTCGATCCTCACCAGCCAAGGATCCAAAAAAGGATAGTCCACTGAAAAGCCAAGGGATTATCAAAAATCCTTCATCTGAGCTCTGGCTTTACCGATCCTGAGATTGATCGGATCCGCCATTGCTTCCCGGCGGATGCTGTTTTCAAACCCTTTGATTCTTCTGCGAAGAGCGACTGTATCTCCGATACCTGGGTTGCTTTTCCGGCCACTCCATTCTTAACAGGATTCACGTATCCTTTCCTTGCCTTCACTCAATCTTTCTTTGCACTCACCGGCATGTGCTATATTCAGGCCATGCCAATGATGTGGAGGGTCCTGTACACCATAGAGAATATCATCGAGCAAGAGGGTATAGATATAGGAATGTCTGAGTTGGCTGAGTTGTACAATCTTGTTAGCCATGGTTCACACCGTTTCTTGTTTAAGCACAAACCTGGTGATCCTCACCCAATCCTTAAGACCACAAAAAACGATCCCCACTGGAAAAAACCGATTCTTCTTTGTTAGGAGGGATTCTATCCCAGACAGGAAAGATCTCCCCAAAAAGTGGGACATGCATGGTAGGATATAGGATCCTTATAGAAGGATCATAGGATGACTTTGTTTCAGTGGAGGATAACTGATCCTTTTCTGTTTTTATTGTGCAGCTATCTCAGTTTCTCATCTCATTGAGTCCCCTGCAACAAAAGAGAGAATAGTTGCCTTTTGGAACCTTGATCCTGCTGTTAGAACGTTCCAGGCCAAAATAAAGGATTCACAATAAGTATCCTCTGGTTCAGTCACCATGTCAAGTAAGTATTTTCATTTATGTATGATTAAATATTTAAATAGATGTAGAATAAGGAAACTTATATGTTGTTTGCCATTTGTAGGTGCTGGAAAGTCTTCAAAATCAGCCTCTCGCTTCAACGTCAGTGATCTTGATGCATTTGCTTCCTCCCGGTCCGGCAAGAAACAGCTTGCTACTAGCCCTAGCATCCAGCACCAATTTGAAGAGTATGTCTCTAAGGTAAGGATCCCTGATCCTTAAGTCTGTTCTGCCTATATTGAGGGTTACGGATCATGACGTGCGTCATTCTCTTGCAGAAATTTGCTGAGATCCATATGCTTATGGATTCCTATGCTGAAGAGGCTGAGCAAAAGCAGCTGGACTTCCAAAAAATGTACCTGGCAAAGGACCAAAGGATCGCCTCCCTCGAGAATGAAGTCAGTCTGGCGAAGAGGGAACTGGCCTTGGCCCACATCACAGCTTGTAACATCTGTGCTTGTAATCATTATGAACAGTTAAATTATCAATAAAACAATGTTATTTGATCCCAATGTTTGTTTGGTTGTGTTTTGCATTTTTCATGTTTTGACTTTTATTCAATTTCAAACTCTATATCGCTTTCGGGAGAGTTATACGCAAACTGGTGCGTTAATGTAATCAGTTTAATGCAACAAATACTCTGGAACATCAAAATATACTTAACATACCTTAAATAACCTTTACATAACTTAGAAATTAGTTTTAAAGGCTTTGGTATGGCAAAAACAAGTTAATTCTCCTACAGGGACTAAATTTGACAAACTACGAAAGTACGCCAATTTGAACTGTAACAGACATTCTGGAACATGACCATAAGTTAAACATACCATAAATATCCTTTACATAGCTTAGAAATAGGCTTTGAGGGGTTTGGTGTGCTAAAATAAACTTTTGGGTCATTCAGGGACTAAAAGCGTTAAAAAGTGCACAAGTTTGCATTTTCGCGCATAACTTACGTTCCGAATAACACCGGACATCAAAAAATTTATGTACGGCCCGCGTCAGGATCCCAGACCAGATTCAATGTATTAACAGCCTGTTAACAGCCCTTCAAACACTCCAAAGGCCAATGCCAAGTGTCAAACTCTTGTGGTGGGAGCAAAATGAGTTACCACAACATTCCGACAAGTGTACGGGCGATATCAAGGCACGTTATCCAAGAAACGACCCTAACGGTGAACCGAAATCTATAAATACCCAACCCCCTTCATTGCAAAACCCACAAGAATCTGATCTTAGAAGCTCTAAGTTGAAACCATTGTTTCATACCTGAGCTACTTGGATCAAGATTAGCATTCGGGGACCCTTTGTAAGTGTTCCTTCGTTCTTTTATTGCTTTTCGAGTCCAAAAGTCAAACTTTGTTTGACTTTCTGCATTGACCAGTTTATGGTCAATGCGAAGTTTGTTTGAACTTCGCAACGTGAGCATAATCACGATGGTTATAGTCCCTTGTGACTATGCCTACTGATTACCACGTTGTCTAGGGTCGTAAGGGTAAGCGATCTAATAAATCGCTTATACCTTCGAACCCGACCCATTTGGTCGATCATTAGGATCCGACCAAACACATTAGGTGACCATAGTATATAGGGAATAACCTTCCGAGGCTATACCTTATGGTCGCTTCGTTTAAGTAGTTGTATGATAGGTAGTTTATATGCCTTAGGTAAATTACCAAAATTACCCTTTGATGCCAAAATTCATTTTAAACATATGTAACATAACTTTTGACATCTAAACTGATTTGACAACAATATTAGACATGTTAAGGCATATGTTACTTGTCATAGGACTAGTTAAGCGGTCCGAACGCGTTTCACGCGAACGACGCGTTAAAGTAGCATAAGCTACCAAAACGGGTCGTAATGGGTCGTAAGAACTTAGGCTAGTTTTCATTTAGTATGTAGGCTTTGTTAAACCATACTACATGAGTTCCCATACTCATTTGGTTTACGAGCCCTCATTCTATCCGATCCTCCGATATAGGTCCCGTTTATTAACATAGTTACCTATATTAGGTGTCGTTTGATTCCGTGATCTCTAGCATTGCTTGGTGGTTATCTTAGGACTTCTGAGCAATCTCAAGTGAGTACATAGAACCCCCTCTTTTACTGTTTTCAAATTGTTTTGGGGTGGAACACATGTGCCTACTTGTTACTTTCATGCTTTCCATGTTTTCACATCATATACCAACTATGTTCGTTAGTACATTATAGTACATGATTTAATTACATTTCATGTTATGTATGCCCATTGTGTGCATGCTTAGTACATTGTTTTACATTACATTTCTGCTATGTATGTTGACTGATAGCATGCTAGCACATTGATTTACATGACTTTTCTGCTTTGTATGTTAACTTAGCATACTTAGTACATTGTTTTCATATGACATGTATACAATTGTTATAACATTTTGTTTGCATAAACGAGACTTTTATACGTTCATTAACATTTGCTACACCGCTCGGGAGTAAGTAGTGGTACCATAGGATTTGACAAATCCCATTCCTGACATCTCGGGTTTGTTTGGATGTAAGGAATGACTGAATCCGAAAACATTTATTTTGATAACCCTGACTAAAAGGGTTGTCCGACTGTCTCAAGGCTTGAATGTATGCGTTAACTTACCACATAAATGTTTGTATCAATAAAACATGCATTTACTTTGCAAAACATAAATTTTGATATATTCAAAATACTTTGTTTTGTACATTTCTACATTTGGTTTATGTGACAATACTTTACTTACAATACATAACATTTGTTACACATTACTTGACCACATTTGGACTTCTCAACATTTGACATGGCTTATACAAGAACTTTTTGACAATTGGTTTAAACATGGACTTATTACATTGGTGGTTTGGTTTGAGTAAGTGATTTAAGTAACGAGGCGTGTGTAATATGATACAAGCATGGTGGATACGCCGCTGGTACTTCCTATATATAAATGTTTGTATGGTATTACATATCGTAGCGTTATTTGAATCATTTCAATTTAAGACATATAACATTTTATGCAAATAACATATCTTTCACAAGACATTGCTTTACAAACAACTCATTTTATACAACTCATTCTACTTGGTTATTCATTTAACCATGTATTATTCTTTTATGTATACATATCATCTGATCTTATCGCTTTTTAAATGATTTACAAAACAAAACAATTTACAAGGTTCATGACTGACTTTTGCTAAACAATTTTTTTTCTAAACTTATAAGTCATGAATCCTATTTTCACAAAACCTATGTATCTCACAGGCATTTTTATGCTGACGTACCTATTTTCACATGTGTTTTCAGGAGCTTTTGCATAGGATGATGATCGTGACACTAGGGCGGACCTGTGCCTTAGAGACTTAAAATGAAGATAAACTTAGTTTAATTATGTTATAAACTCTTTGATTCCTGTTTAAAACAATGTAACTCTTATGTTGATAAATAAAATACAACTTTGTATGCCATGGTTATGAAACAATTAATTCTGTTACAACACTCCCCGACGTTTTCCGCCACGTTTTGTATGTTATACGTGGTCGGGGTGTGACAGAAGAGTTGGTATCAGAGCCAATGGTTATAGGGAATTAGGTTATTAGTAATTCTTTAACCTAGACTATAACCTTTCTAGGACCCTAACACAAGTTATCTTGTGTTTAGATCTTAAAACATGCACATCACCTATCCTTAGGTGATTATCAAAACAAAAACCAATTTTTTCCGAAACGATTTTTGAAAAACAATCTTCAGTTTTTGAATAATTTATTACAAGGTTTTGAACCCTATATTGTAAGGTTTTGAACCCTTTGTTATAAGGTTTTGAACCCCTTTGAGTTTTCAAAATCTCGTCAAGGTTTTGGTTTTTAAATAATGTGAACACGTGCAAACTGGAAGGGTGAATGCCTGTACCCTGGGTTTTCTGTCTAAGGCTAGAGTGTTCGTACAAATCCACATAATCGGACCAGTCACTCTTACCTGGGAACTCTTGGGGTGAGTGTTCACTTATAGGCAAGCATGTCTTCGCGATACATTATTTTTGACCCATTTACTTTGATTAGTCACTGTGTGTCGTTTGTTTGCTTTGTGATGCGAACAAATGACCACCATCTTTGCTGTTGTCAATTTTTGTTTCATCTCATTCTTTTCATCCAATCATCTCACTCGTTTCCTTTCATGTTTTCCTCTTTTAGAATGCCTCCTTGATGTGAAAACCAGATAGCGACTACCGAACTGGCAGAAATTATTGCGCAGCAAATGGCTGCTCAATTCCCAAACCTCTTTGCTCAATGGAACCAAGCCAATAACAACAACAATGCTCCATGCAAATTCAAGGATTTTAACTCGGCTAAACCACTCAAGTTTAGTGGTTCTGAGGGAGCGAATGGGCTTCTTCAATGGTTCGAGAGCATTGAGAATACTTTCCGCCACGTGCAGTGTCCTGACAATCGCAAGGTCGAGTTTTCTTCAAGTGTGTTTCAGAAGAGGGCTCTAACATGGTGGAACGGGGTTATGAGAGACCGTGGTGCAGAAGTTGCTCTAGCACAGGCATGGGCTGAACTTAGGGCCCTTATGATGAGGGAGTTTTGTCCTCGTCATGAACAGCGAGCTTTGGAGAAAGAGTTTGATGACTTGAAATAAGACAGTGGCGAGCACAGGGCATATACTGATAGATTTGAGGAGTTGAGTCTGCTTTGCCCAACAATGGTTACCCCACTCGACAAGGCTATCGAAAGATACATCGACGGCCTACCAGACTCAGTGCAAGACATCATTACTGGTAGTAACCCTGCCACACTCCGTCAGGCGATCGAGTTAGCAGCGACATTGACTGAGTCGCAGGTTCGAAAGGGAAAGTTACATAAAAAGGGTGACAAGGGTAAGAAGCAGGCGTCTGACAAGGGGGATAGCAAGAAAGGTCAAAACAAGAATGGAAAGAATTCTGGTTCCTCAAAGGGTTCTAGGAAGCGAAAGGCTTCCCAAAACTATGCGTTACTGCACTGGCCCAAGCTGCACCAAATCAGCCTGCGCAACCACTAGCCAAGAAGCCATATCTTGGCACTGCACCTTTGTGCAACAGGTGTAACGGCCATCACCTACCACATCTCCAATGTCGTCATTGCACTAACTGCGGAAGAATTGGTCATCTGGCTGCCACCTGCCGCATTCCTGCTAATCAGAACCAGGCAGTTCAGAACCAAGCCCAACAAGTTGCTCAGCCTCTTGCTCAGCAACAAGGTCAAGCTGCACGACCTCATTTTCCTCCTTGTTCGTGCTACAATTGTGGGGATCTGACCCACTACAGAAACCGGTGCCCAAGGCTAGCAAACCAGAATCAGAATCCAAATCAGAATCAGGCTCAGGCTCGAGGTCGAGTTTTCAACATGAATGCACAGGAGGCACAAGCAGACAATGAAGTGGTGAACAGTACGTTCTTTATTAATTATCAGCCTGCATCTGTTCTTTTTTATTCGGGTGCCGATAAGAGTTTTGTGTCATTATCTTTTGAACCGTTTCTTCGCGTGTCTAGAACGAAACTAGGTAAACCTTTGACAGTAGAGGTTGCTTGTGGTGAACCCATTGTTCTTGATTCTGTTCTTCGCAACTGCCAGTTGAACCTTAACGACCATCTTTTTCCTATTAACCTCACGCCTATGCAACTTGGAAGCTTCGACGTTATTGTGGGTATGGATTGGTTAGCCAAGCATCGCGCAGAGGTAGTTTGTTTTGGGAAGATTGTTCGTGTGCCGCTTTCGACATGCGAGATCCTACAGGTTCGTGGTGAGAAACCTGCTGGTGGTCTAAAACTCATGTCTTGTTTTAAAGCTCGGAAGTATCTGCGAAAGAATTATGTGGCCTTCTTGGCACATGTCACAGCAGATAAAGGCAAAGGTAAGTCTATCCAAGATATTCCCGTTGTTCGGGATTATTCTGAAGTATTCCCTGAAGATTTACCTGGTCTACCTCCAGCACGCCAAGTTGAGTTCCGTATTGATCTTGTACCTGGTGCAAATCCCATTGCTAGAGCTCCATATCGTCTTGCACCATCAGAGATTCAAGAGTTATCTAAGCAGCTTCAGGAGCTCTCTGAGAAAGGTTTTATCCGTCCTAGCTTTTCACCTTGGGGTGCTCCCGTTCTTTTTGTCAAGAAGAAGGATGGATCTTTTAGGATGTGTATCGATTATCATGAGCTTAACAAGCTTACCATCAAGAATCGATATCCCCTACCTCGCATTGATGATCTCTTTGATCAGTTACAGGGCGCTTCTTATTTCTCGAAGATTGATCTTCGTTCTGGATATCATCAACTCCGCGTGCATGAAGAAGATATTCCCAAGACAGCGTTCCGCACTCGTTATGGGCATTATGAGTTCACAGTCATGCCATTCGGTTTGACTAATGCTCCTACTATTTTCATGGACTTAATGAATAGGGTCTGCAAGCCTTATTTGGATCAGTTCGTCATTGTTTTTATTGATGACATCTTGATATACTCTAAGACGCGAGCTGATCACGAGCAACATCTTCGTGTTACTCTGGAACTCCTAAAGAAAGAGCAACTTTTCGCCAAATTCTCCAAGTGCGAATTTTGGCTTAAAGAAGTTCAATTTTTAGGACATATTGTCAACGAACAAGGTATTCATGTAGATCCCTCCAAGATCAGTGCGATTAAGGATTGGGATACGCCTACTACTCCTACTTAGGTTCGTTCTTTTCTTGGACTTGCGGGTTATTACCGCCGCTTCGTTGAAAACTTCTCAAAGATTGCAGTTCCTCTAACTGCTCTAACTCAGAAGAACAAACCCTTTGATTGGGGATTCAAACAAGATGAAGCATTTCTGACTTTGAAACAAAAGCTTTGCGACGTGCCTGTTCTGACTTTGCCTGAGGGCAGTGATGATTTCGTCGTTTATTGCGATGCATCTAAATTGGGTCTTGGCTGTGTTCTGATGCAAAGGAACAAAGTCATAGCATATGCATCGACGCAGTTGAAGATACATGAGAAAAACTACACCACTCATGATCTTGAGTTGGGTGCAGTTATCTTCACTCTTAAAATCTGGAGACACTATTTGTACGGTACAAAATGTGTGGTTTTCACGGACCACAAAAGTCTTCAGCATATCTTCAATCAGAAAGAACTCAACATGAGGCAACGACGTTGGGTTGAGCTCCTAAACGACTATGACTGCGAAATTCGCTACCATCCTGGTAAGGCGAATGTCGTGGCCGATGCTTTGAGTCGCAAGGAACGTACTAAGCTTCATTGTGTTCGTGTTCAATCTGTTATTCAAGCTTGATCCGATATCCAAGCACGCATTTCGCAGGCTCAACAATCTTGTGTTTCACAAGGTTTGATGGATAAGGAATTTCCCTATCACATAACACCTGATCTGGAACTGAAGGACAATGGATCGTACTACTTCATGGACCGTTTGTGGGTCCCAAGCCAAGATAACCTTCGCACCTTACTTATGGACGAAGCCCATAAGTCTCGTTATTCTGTTCATCCTGGCTCAGATAAGATGTATAAGGATCTTCGTATTCAGTATTGGTGGCCTGGTATGAAGAAAGACATTGCCTTATATGTATCAAAATGCCTTACTTGTCTTAAGGTTAAGGCTGAACATCAGCGTCCTTCTGGTTTATTGGTGCAACCAGAGATCCCAGTTTGGAAATGGGAAAACATTACTATGGATCTTGTTACCAAACTTCCACGCACAAAGAAAGGTCATGATGCCATCTGGGTAGTCGTTGATCGTCTTACTAAGTCAGCACATTTCTTGCCAATTCGTGAGGATTTTTCTGCTGACAGACTTGCTAAAATCTATGTGGATGAAATTGTAGCTCGACATGGTGTTCCTTTGAACATCATTTCTGACAGAGACGCTCGTTTCACTTCTCATTTTTGGAGAACCATGCAATCTGCTATGGGGACCCAACTTAATCTGAGCACGGCTTATCATCCGCAAACGGATGGTCAATCTGAAAGAACAATCCAGACTCTGGAGGATATTCTTAGAGCTTGTGTGATCGATTTTGGTGGTAGTTGGGATTCACATCTTCCGTTAATTGAATTCTCCTACAACAACAGTTATCACACCAGCATCAAAATGGCTCCTTTCGAAACTCTCTATGGTCGAAAATGTCGTTCACCAGTCTGCTGGAATGAGATCGGCGAGGCTCAACTTACTGGACCTGCTCTCATTTTAGAGATAACTGACAAGATTAAGAAAGTTCGTGATAACCTTCAGACAGCTAGAAGCCGTCAAAAGAGTTACGCGAACCCAAAACGCAAGCCCTTGGAATTTCAAGTCGGTGATCGAGTATTACTTAAGGTCTCACCTTGGAAAGGTGTGATCAGATTTGGAAAGAAAGGAAAACTTGCACCTAGATACGTTGGACCATTCAAGATCATCGAAAGAATCGGTAAGGTAGCCTACAGACTTGAGTTACCTCCTGAACTTGGAAATGTTCATCCAACCTTTCACGTATCCAATCTCAAGAGGTGTTTAGCTGATGAGAACCACCACATACCACTTGACGAAATTTGTGTTGATAAAACACTGAAATTTGTTGAGAAGCCTGTGGAAATCATGGAACGTGAAGTCAAGTGGCTCAAATGCAAGCGCATTCCTTTGGTCAAAGTTCGCTGGGAAGCTAAACGTGGACCCGAGTTTACTTGGGAACGCGAAGATCAAATGAAGGCAAAATATCCGCATCTTTTTCCACGAGTTTCCTCTAAATAAATTTCAGGATGAAATTTCCACAAGTAGGGGAGACTGTAACATCTGTGCTTGTAATCATTATGAACAGTTCAATTATCAATAAAACAATGTTATTTGATCCCAATGTTTGTTTGGTTGTGTTTTACATTTTTCATGTTTTGACTTTTATTCAATTTCAAACTCTATATCGCTTTCGGGAGAGTTATACGCAAACTGGTGCGTAAACATAATCAGTTTAATGCGACAAATACTCCGGAACATCAACATATACTTAACATACCTTAAATAACCTTTACATAACTTAGAAATAAGTTTTAAAGGCTTTGGTATGGCAAAAACAAGTTAATTCGCCTACAGGGACTAAATTTGACAAACTGCGAAAGTATGCCAATTTGAACTGTAACAGACATTCCGGAACATGACCATAAGTTAAACATACCATAAATATCCTTTACATAGCTTAGAAATAGGCTTTGAGGGGTTCGGTGTGCTAAAATAAACTTTTGGGTCATTTAGGGACCAAAAGCGTCAAAAAGTGCACAAGTTTGCATTTTCGCGCATAACTTACGTTCCGAATACCTCCGGACATCAAAAAAGTTATGTAAGCACTAAAATATTTTATTTTAGTGTTTGGCATAAGAAAAATCCATTCGTCGCGTCATTTGGATCGTTTTTCGCGCTTATGCGCATTCCGTCGTAATTAAGCGAACATCGCGAACGTACGACCAAACGAACCAACATCCGGCATATTTTTGAGCATGTTTCATGTCCACAATGTTTAGGCATCATTTTAGGGCCTTAACGTTGGCTTAACGGGCCTTAAACGTGTCAGAAATGGCCTTAAAACACAACAGGGACCAAAACTGTCATTTCTGAAAGTTGGTTGCTGATCAGACAGGCCAGGCGGCCCGCGTAAACCCAAGGTGTATCCTTACGCGGCCCGCGTCAGGATCCCAGACCAGATTTAGTGTATTAACAGCCTGTTAACAGCCCTTCAAACACCCCAAAGGCCAATGCCAAGTGTCAAACTCTTGTGGTGGGAGCAAAATGAGTTACCACAACATTCCGACAAGTGTACGGGCGAGATCAAGGCACGTTATCCAAGAAACGATCCTAACGGTGAACCGAAATCTATAAATACCCAACCCCCTTCATTGCAAAACCCACAAGAATCTGATCTTAGAAGCTCTAAGTTGAAACCATTGTTTCATACCTGAGCTACTTGGATCAAGATTAGCATTCGGGGACCCTTTGTAAGTGTTCCTTCGTTCTTTTATTGCTTTTCGAGTCCGAAAGTCAAACTTTGTTTGACTTTCTGCATTGACTAGTTTATGTTCAATGCGAAGTTCGTTTGAACTTCGCAACGTGAGCGTAATCACGATGGTTATAGTCCCTTGTGACTATGCCTACTGATTACCACGTTGTCTAGGGTCGTAAGGGTAAGCGATCTAATAAATCGCTTGTACCTTCGAACCCGACCCATTTGGTCAATCATTAAGATCCGACCAAACACATTAGGTGACAATAGTATATAGGGAATAACCTTCCGAGGCTATACCTTATGGTCGCTTCGTTTAAGTAGTTGTATGATAGGTAGTTTATATGCCTTAGGTAAATTACCAAAATACCCCTTTGATGCCAAAATTCATTTTAAACATATGTAACATAACTTTTGACATCTAAACTGATTTGACAACAATATTAGACATGTTAAGGAATATGTTACTTGTCATAGGACTAGTTAAGCGGTCCGAACGCGTTTCACGCGAACGACGCGTTAAAGTAGCATAAACAACCTAAACGGGTCGTAATGGGTCGTAAGCACTTAGGCTAGGTTTCATTTAGTATGTAGGCTTTGTTAAACCATACTACATGAGTTCCCATACTCATTTGGTTTACGAGCCCTCATTCTATCCGATCCTCCGATATAGGTCCCGTTTATTAACATAGTTACCTATATTAGGTGTCGTTTGATTCCGTGATCTCTAGCATTGCTTGGTGGTTTTCTTAGGACTTCTGAGCAATCTCAAGTGAGTACATAGAACCCTCTCTTTTACTGTTTTCAAACTGCTTTGGGGTGGAACACATGTGCCTACTTGTTACTTTCATGCTTTCCATGTTTTCACATCATATACCTACTATGTTCGTTAGTACATTATAGTACATGATTTAATTACATTTCATGCTATGTATGCCCATTGTGTGCATGCTTAGTACATTGTTTTACATTACATTTCTGCTATGTATGTTGACTGATAGCATGCTAGCACATTGATTTACATGACTTTTCTGCTTTGTATGTTAACTTAGCATACTTAGTACATTGTTTTCATATGACATGTATACAATTGCTATAACATTTGGTTTGCACAAACGAGACTTTTATACGTTCATTAACATTTGCTACGCCGCTCGGGAGTAAGTAGTGGTACCATAGGACTTGACAAATCCCATTCCTGACATCTCGGGTTTGTTTGGATGTAAGGAATGACTGAATCCGAAAACATTTATTTTGATAACCTTGACTAAAAGGGTTGTCCGACTGTCTCAAGGCTTGAATATATGCGTTAACTTACCACATAAATGTTTGTATCAATAAAACATGCATTTACTTTGCAAAACATAACTTTTGATATATTCAAAATACTTTGTTTCGTACATTTCTACATTTGGTTTATGTGACAATACTTTACTTACAATACATAACATTTGTTACACATTACTTGACCACATTTGGACTTCTCAACATTTGACATGGCTTATACAAGAACTTTTTGACAATTGATTTAAACATGGACTTATTACATTGGTGGTTTGGTTTGAGTAAGTGATTTAAGTAACGAGGCGTGTGTAATATGATACAGGCATGGTGGATACGCCGCTGGTACTTCCTATATATAAATGTTTGTATGGTATTACATATCGTAGCGTTATTTGAATCATTTCAATTTAAGACATATAACATTTTATGCAAATAACATATCTTTCACAAGACATTGCTTTACAAACAACTCATTTTATACAACTCATTCTACTTGGTTATTCATTTAACCATGTATTATTCTTTTATGTATACATATCATCTGATCTTATCGCTTTTTAAATGATTTACAAAACAAAACAATTTACAAGGTTCATGACTGACTTTTGCTAAACAATTTTTTTTCTAAACTTATAAGTCATGAATCCTATTTTCACAAAACCTATGTATCTCACAGGCACTTTTATGCTGACGTACCTATTTTCACATGTGTTTTCAGGAGCTTTTGCATAGGATGATGATCGTGACACTAGGGCGGACCTGTGCCTTAGAGACTTAAAATGAAGATAAACTTAGTTTAATTATGTTATAAACTCTTTGATTCCTGTTTAAAACAATGTAACTCTTATGTTGATAAATAAAATACAACTTTGTATGCCATGGTTATGAAACAATTAATTCTGTTACAACACTCCTCGACGTTTTCCGCCACGTTTTGTATGTTATACGTGGTCGAGGTGTGACACAGCTGATCAGGAGAAGGCTGAAGTGATGGAGGGTGCTAAGCTTTCTACCACAATAGCCATGCTCAAGATCAAACTTCAGATGGCAAAGGAAGCTGAGGATCCTAACTTTGATAGGACTGCCTGGGACCAGGAAGGTTGGAAGGCCAAGCTGGCTGAGCTGGATGATGAAGAGGAGACTGAAGAGGTTCTGGCAATCGAGGCTAGTGGCAACGGGTTGAAGGATCAGGCTGAGGAGGCAGCGGCTGGTGGTGATGCAGCAAAGGTGTAGGCTGCAACAATGGGCGATGATGGAAATTTCTAGACGTGGCCGGAGCCCATTTTTTATGGTTTGGTAGTTTTTTGGTTGTTGATGTTTTTAGAACAATGTTTGGTTTGTAGTGGTGAACAATAGCATCTAGGTTTAAGGATCACTGATCCTTCGAACAATAAGGGGTAACAAAGGTGGATGGATCCTTCTGTTTGTGGAGGATGAAGCCTTTGGTGCCCCTCGCTTTTATTTCATGCACTTATTGAACACTTAGTATGGATGCCATTTGCCAACCCAAGTGGACAGGCCACGTTTTGCTGGTAGAAACTTGGGTTGGCAATTTTGACAACCTTTAAAGGGTTTAACTTTTGATAAATAAATAAAACCTTAATCTTTTGGCTATCTCATGTTGTATATGTTATGTCTTTTTAATTGTTATTGTTTATTTCTTTGAATTTGCAAGTTTAGGATAAAAGTATATTATATTTTGTTAAAAAGCTTAGGATATGATCAAGGATCAAATATCCTATAATCGATGGATTCAAAAAGTGATGTATATTGAGGATCATATATCATGTTGTCAAAGAATAAGGGTAAGTCAAATAAATTAAGAATAAAGTGAAGGTAAATAAGGATCATACCTGAGAATCCAAGTTAGGATCCTAAACCTTTAATACTACAATCAGGATAACCAAAAGACAAACCTTAGTAAAAGGTTAGGATCAAGGATCCTTGGTTGTTTAGCTTCAGAATCCTAAAATGGAACATAACTTGGGACTAAGCCAATATAAGAGAAGAGTTAGTAATTGGGGACAAGCCCAACAATTCTGGGGACAAGCCCAATAAACTGGGGACAAGCCCAAAAAACTGGGGACAAGCCCAAAGGATCTTGTGTAAACTTGAGTATGGCCCTCACTAGCGACTATCCAAACTTAGTGACATGAAAATGCCAAAACCTTAGCTAACGTGAAAATGTTAGAAACCTTAGGAACGGATGTATGGTACGTCTACCATTATACGTAGGATCCTAAATACAGCCAGTACAATGAAATTGTCAGCCCCTTAAGCGGGTACTGGTCCCATTGCCTTAAACTGCATCAGGATCATCGTGCACTACTGGCGAAACTGGGGACAGGCCCAAAGACTGGGGATAAACCCAAAAACTGGGGACAAGCCCAAAAAACTGGGGACAAGCCCAAAAAACTGGGGACAAGCCCAAAGAACTTAGGAGACTTCTGTGGATACTTGATCCTTTGTCAAGGATATATCAATCTTCTGCAAAACTCAGAATTAAGTGAAAGAAGGATAAAGGATCCAGGATCCTTCTCCTTACAAACAAGTTAATTAATAAATTAGCTAATATTGAGATTATATCATTACCGGAGTGAGGATCATCTATCCTCTAAGGATCCTTCATGAACATCAGATACGAACATAGCTAAGGATCCTGGACCCTTATTACATGAAGTATCTCTTCAAGTGGACAGCATTCCAAGCTCTTGGTAGTAAATCACTTTCCATTGTTAGTAATCGATATGCCCCCTTACCTGCTTCAGCTTCAATAAGATAGGGACCTCCCCACTTTAGTGCTAACTTGCCATCAGCAGGATTTGTGGTATTTTAGAATGCTTTCCTCAGCACCATATCACCAACTTGAAACTTCCTGATCCTGACATTCTTGTTATAAGCTCCAGCCATCCTTTGTTGATAACTGGCCATTCTTATCCTTGCCAAATCCCTGAGTTCTTCTATGGTATCCAAGTCTTCAACCAAGTTTTCAGCATTTCACTCAGGATCATGGATGCTTGTTCTTGCAGTAGGAACCACCATCTCTGTAGGGATCACTGATTCTGCTCCAAACACTAAAGAAAATGGAGTTTGACCAGTAGCATTTTTGGGAGTTGTTCTATCAGCCCATAGTACATAAGGTAGCTCTTCTGCCCATTTTCCTTTCTTGGATCCAAGTTTCTTCTTCAAATTGTTGATGATGAACTTGTTGGATGATTCTGCTTGACCATTAGCTTGTGGGTGGACTGGTGTTGATGTTATCATCTTAATCCCCCAGTTGTCACAAAAGTTAGTAGTTCTACTCCCAATAAATTGGGATCCATTATCACAAACAATTTTAGAAGGAAAACCAGATCTGGTAATAATATTTCTTTTGATAAAGGATATCACTTCTTTTTCTCTGACTTGAGCAAAGGCTTCAGCTTCTATCCACGTAGAGAAGTAATCAGTCATAGCAAGCATGAATACTTTTCCTCCAGGTGCCTTAGGAAGTTTACCAACTATATCCATTCCCCATCTCATGAATGGCCAAGAAGAGGATATAGGATGCAGGAGCTCTACTGGTTGATGAAGGATATTGCTATATCTCTGACAAGCATCACATCTCTTGGCATAATCCACAGCATCCATCTTCATTGTAGGCCAATAGTATCCTGTCCTAAGGATCCTTGAGAACAGTGCTATGCCCCCAGTATGGTTTCCACAATCTCCTTCATGAAAATCCTTTTGGACTTCTTGAACTTCAGGATCCTCAATGCATCTTAGATATGGACCTGCAAGAGAGCGTTTATATAACATGTTATTTAATATTGTAAATTGAGATACCTTGACTTTGAAAGCTCTAGGATTTTGTCCTATAGGGATCTCTCCATGTTTTATATATCTCATGATTGGAAGGATCCATGATCCTGAATGAGATTGTGTATCATCACTAGGGATGATTGCAGAATCCTCTCCTATCTCCATAGCTACATGATCCTCGATAGTAGGAGTTAGGATATGAATAATGGGAATTTTAATATCCTCTGGAATATTCAAGGATGATCCAAGGTTGGCCAATGCACCAGCTTTTGCATTTTCTTCTCTAGGTACCTTTGTCAAACTAAAGGAAATAAAAGACAGTGCCAATTATTTGACTATCTCTAAATATTTAATTAGCTTTTCACCTTTAACAGCATAGGATCCATTAAAGTGATTGGTAATTAATAATGAATCTACATGTACCTCAAGATACCTGATCCTCATATGCTTGGCAATTTGCAAACCAGCTATCAAGGCTTCATATTCAGCCTCATTATTAGTAGTTTGAAACTCACAAGCTATTGAGTGGGGTATTATGTCCCCCTGTGGCGATTTTAGTAGTATTCTAAGTCCAGTTCCTTTGATGTTAGAGGCTCATCAGTGAAGAGTATCCAAGGATCCTTAGTCTCTTCCAGCTGCTGAACGTCTAACTCAGCTTCCCTTTGTAGATCACTACTGAAATTTGCCACAAAGTCAGCTAAGGCTTGAGATTTAATGGTAGTTCTTGGCTCATATCTTATATCATAGGAACTAAGCTTCAATGCCCATTTGGCCATCCTTCCTAACATTTCAAGTTTCCTGAGAACCTTCTTAATTGGAAAGTTAGTTCTAACAATAATGGAATGAGTTTCAAAATAATGTCTTAATTTAGTAGATGCCATAATCAAAGAAAGGATAAGTTTCTCTAAATGTGAATACCTGGATTCAGCATCAAGCAAACTCTTACTAATATAATAGACAGGATGTTGTGTACCTTCGTGATCCTTAACCAGGACTGCACTTATAGCTTTGGAAGAGACTGCCAAATATAAGGATAATATATCTCCTTTTTCTGGTTTCATCAAGGCAGGAGCTGAGGATACGTAATCCTTAAGGGCTTTGAGAGCATTTTCGTGCTTTTCAGTCCACTCAAATTTCTTGTTCTTTCTCAGAATGTCATAGAATTCCTTGCACTTTTCTGATGACTTAGATATGAACCTGTTCAAGGATGCGATCCTCCCTGTCAATCTTTGCACATCCTTAGCATTGGCAAGAGATTTTATATTCACAATTGCCTTGATTTGCTCTGGACTTGCCTCAATGACTCTTTTTGTTACCATGTAGCCTAGGAACTTACCTGCTTTAATAACAAAGTGACACTTTGAAGGATTCAATTTCATATTGAATTTATCAAGGATATCAAATGCTTCCTACAAATCTCTAAGGTGATCCTCAGCTTTCTTAGACTTAACCACCATGTCATCTATATAGACTTCCATAGTGTGTCCAATCTGTTCCTTAAACATCATATTGACTAGCCTTTAATAAGTAGCACCTGCATTTCTTAGTCCAAATGGCATAGCAATATGACAATATATTCCAGTTGGGGTCATAAAGGCTGTATCCTCTTGATCAGATGGTTCCATCTGAATTTGCTGAAATCCATATGAAGCATCCATAAAAGTCAACAACTCATGACCCGCGGTAGCATCCACCATGGAGTCAATGTGGGGTAATGGGAAAGGATCCTTGGGACATGCCTTGTTTAAATCAGTAAAATCGACACATACCCTCCACTTTCCATTTTTCTTTTGAACAACAACCACATTGGCTAACCACCTTGGATACTTGACCTCTCTTATCATACCTGCTCGGAGTAGCTTATCTACCTCCTCCTGGATAATGGCATTCCTCTCAGGTGCAAACTTTCTCCTTTTTTGATGTATGGGCTTGAATAACCTGTCAATGCCAAGCTTATGAGTAATTATATCTTTAGAGATACATGTCATGTCTTCGTGCTTCCAGGCAAAGGTAGTTTTTCTCTTCTTGAGGAAGGATACTATATCCTGCTCAATGTTGTTAAGGATCCCTGATCCTATGAAAATCTTGGATTCAGGATCCTGAGGATCCATAAGGATATCTTTCACATCTTTCTCTCTTGCCTCCAGTACATCTCTTGGAGGATGATTTAATTGCTATTGCTCCCTTGGTCTTGAGGCTGGCTTCATTGATGAGGTGTAGCAATTCTTTGCTTCTTGTTGGTCACTCTTAATCTTCACCACCCCCCATGGGCTAGGAAGCTTAACACATTGATGATATGTAGATGGGATTGTCTTCATGTCATGTATCCATGGCCTGCTAAGGATAACATTGCAACAGGATAAGCAATCTATAACACAAAATGTTTTATAAGAATGAAGTCCCTCTATAAAATGGGAAGTTTAATGTCCCCCAATGTGTTCTTGGTTTCTCCACTGAATCCCACAAGTACTGAGGATCTTGGGACAATGTCCGATTCAGGGATTTTCATCTTCTTGAGGACATCAAGCTGAATGATGTTTACTGAGCTTCCTCCATCTATCAAGATCCTACGAACAAAATGATTAGATATAAACAAGGTAATAACAAGACCATCATGATGAGGATCCTGAACATCAACACGATCATCCTCATCAAAAGTTATAACTTTCTCCTATGTAACAGTAGAGGTTCGGATGGGTCTATCGCCATTATCCATCTTGGTCTCCTTGGCTTGCCTCTTGGCTGCTGAAAAAGGAAGTGCCACATATATTTGATCCACCTGATATGAAGTTAATATTTTGTGCATCAGCACGAGGAGCAGGAGCTCTTTCTGGAACTTTTTCAGGATCCTTGACTTTTTTCTTCCCAACAGCTCCTTCAAGTGTCCTTTGCTTAACATGTAACCAATCTCTTTTCTCAGTGCAATACATTCTTCAGTGAGATGACCGAAATCTTCATGATATGCACACCATTTGGATTTGTCTTTTGTTGCAGCTGGCTTATCACTTTTTCTGGGCCATCTTGCTTTTTCACCCAGGTTCTGCATTGCAAGGATTAGTTCATTGTAATCAACAGAAAAACAATATTCAGAAATTGGAGGATAATCCTCATCATCCTCTTCCTGTTCTACTGCATGCACATTCTGGTTATCAGATTTGTTATAAGACTTTGACTTGTTGTTCCTGAAGTAGGATCCTTGCTTTTCCTGCTTCGAGGATCCTGCCAGTCTTTCTTGGATCATTTTATCATCCTCAAGCCGGATGAATCTAAGGGCCCTGGTTCTTACTTCATCAAGATTCCTGCAAGGGGTCATGAAAAGATCATCATAGAACAATGAATCCCTAAGTAAACCCATTTTGAAGGCTTCTACAGCCGTAGCAATATCCAAATTAGGAATATCCAAGGATTCTTTACTAAACTTAGTGATATAATCTCTAAGTGATTCATTTTGACCTTGTGTTACCCTATAAAGATCACTAGTTAAACGTTCAAAATTTATAATACATGAGAATTTGCTATTAAACAAATTAACTAGATTAGCAAATGAAGTAATAGAGTAAGGGGGAAGACTTAGCAGCCATTTAAGAGTTGATCCTGTTAATGTGGATCCAAAACCCTTGCATAGACATGCTTCTTTTAACCTCTCAGGAATTGGATTGAGCTCCATCCTTTCTCTGTACTGAGCTACATGCTCTTCTGGATCCGTTGAGCCATCATATAGCTTCATGGTTGGTATTTGGAACCTCTTTGGAATTTCTGCATCACAAACAGGTGGTGCAAAATGAGATATCCTGTGGCTTCCATCTGGGATTTCAGGAATGGGCTTAACCACTCCTTGAACACTGGATATCATATCCTTCAGTTTTTGTAATTCCCTAGCCATAGCTTGGTTGATACCTGTATCCTACACTGAGCGATGGTTAGCATTATAAAAATTATTCAAAGTGTTACCTCCTGAAGGATTCAAGTTTGGAATTCCAGATGTGAATCCATATTGACGGGATTCTGGTATAACTGAGGGACCATAAGAAGCAATAGTTTGCATTAGTATGAAGTCTCCTAGATGAACATCCGAACTTCCGGGTTGCACACTCCTTAAGAATCCTTGATCCTGAAAGGAGTTGGATCCTTGATGTGCTGTGACTGGGGGTCTTGGAGGATAATCCATGGATCCGTAAACCTGAGATGAGGATCCTAGAACCTGAAAGGAGGATCCTTGAACCTGAGAGGATCCTTGAACCTGAGAAGAGGATCCTTGAACCTGAGAGGATGATCCTTGAACTGCCTGCGTCCCCATGTACCCTCCTGAGCTAGTGAAGGATCCTTGATGCTGGAAGGGGGATCCTAAAGGTTGAAAAGAGGATCCTGAAGGCTGGAAGTTGGATCCTAAAGCCTGAGCCATTGTTGTTGATCCATAATGCCTTCCCAATGATCCACTCTGGTACTGGATATCTGGAGCCGCAGATTGCAGGGCGGTTATAGCTGGAGTGTCGAAATCCAGTGATCTAGGTACCAATGGAGAGTGATCCTCTGCTGATCTCTTCAATTTCTTGATGTCATCAATCTCTCGAAGGATCCTGTCATTAGTTTTGTCCTGCTGCTGCATGTAATCCCTCATCTGCAAAATCAAAGAATAAAGATCACAGTTAGAAGGGCTAGAAGAAACAACAGAAGTTGGTGGTTTTGAGAAAATGGGGCTTTGTTTCTTCGCAGCATTCTTAGCATTCTTCTGGGATCCAAAAGGTGGTGGAGGCAAAGGTGGAATGCCTGTGAAGAAGTAACTGTCGGCATAGAGCTTGAGGTGTTCTTCGCTGAAGAAGCCATATGGTTGAAGGTAATGAACCGAAATGATCATAATGAGCAAAATTTCTCAGAAATGAAGCACCAATTGCCCCACGGTGGGCGCCAAACTGTTTTGGTCAAAAAAAATCAGACTAGGATAATGCAACCAAATCTTATTTTGTGAGGTGTGATGCTTAAATGAACTAGCAAATGTATTAACAATTTGTAGATGAAATGAACAAGAGACACAAGGATTTATACGAGGAAAAAGCCCTTGATCAAGATATGATCTCCGGCACAAAAAACCTCGGGTGATGGAAACTACCGATCACCAACTATATTAAACAAGTAGAAGTTACAAATCGGGATGATAACAAGCTTGTTACAAGGATCACTAGTGTGCACTATGTGCGTAATCGCCAATAAGTTGCAGAGAGCTTTTGAGAGTGTGTGTGTGTGTGTTAGCTAATTGTTGTAACTATCAAGCTGTTATCCCCTTTAAAAATAGAAATAAACTATGTAACAAACATTCCGCAAATGGTGCTAGCCTCCCATGACTTCCATAACGGTCACTCAAGCTATACACGTGCAGAATATGGGAGCATATTCCCCTGGAATCTCGGCAAGACTAAGTCCCACTCGTTCATTCCTGCAAAACAAGTTCAAATATAGTGGAAACAACCGTTAGTGTTAGGATAACATTGAGGATCCTGGATCCTTAAACCTGCAACGTCTTCAGAGGATCCTTAGTTCAAACAGAACTGAGGATCAGTGATCCTGGCTGCACTTGAGGATCCGTGATCCTTAGGTATAGAAAATCCATCCCTAACAGTAGCATCCACCATTGAATCAATATGAGGTAGAGGAAATGGGTCTTTGGGACAAGCTTTGTTCAAGTCTGTGTAATCCACACAAACTCTCCATTTCCCATTTTTCTTTTGCACCATAACAACATTTGCTAGCCATTTGGGAAATTTCACTTCCCCAATCATCTTACTCTTTAATAATCTTTCAACTTCTTCCTGAATGATAGTGTTCCGTTCTGGAGAAAACTTCCTTCGTTTCTGTTGGACAGGCTTGAAAGACCTATCAATTCCAAGCTTGTGGGTTATAATATCCTTGGAAATACCTGTCATATCCTCATGTTTCCATGCAAATGTTGACATCCTGCATTTCAAAAAGTTAGTCAATTGATTTTCAATATCCTGAGGGATATTGGTTCCTATGAGCACCGAGATATCTGGATTATCCTGATCCAGGATAATTTTCTTTACATCCTACTCTGAAGCCTCCACGATATCCTGGGCTCGTATCTTTAATTGCTATGCTGCATTGGGCTTTTTCGAGGATTTCATCGAAGAAGAATAACACTCCTTTGCTTCCTGTTGATCACTTTCCACCTTGACTACCCCCCAATGGGTAGGGATCTTGATGCATTGATGATAGGTCGATGGCACTGCTTTCATATCATGGATCCATGGCCTACACAATATAATATTGTAGCAGGATAAGGAGTCCATGACACAGAAGAGTTGCATTGAGTTGACCCCTTTAATATACACAGGCAACTTTATTTCTCCCACGGTATTCCTAGCTTCTCCACTGAACCCAACAAGCACAGTGGATTTCGAAGTAATATCCATCGGGGATACATTCATCCTCTTCAGTGTTTCCAGCTGAATTATGTTGACGGAGCCGCCATTATCCACCAGTATCATGCGCACAAAATGATTAGCAACATATAAAGTTATTACCAAATCATCATGGTGAGGATCCTAGACAGTATCCCTATTATCATTATCGAACGTGATCACTTTATCAGTCGTGAAGGTTGACATCCTGGTTGGCTTATCTCCCTTTTCTGCCTTAGCCTCCTTTGCATGTCTTTTTGCTGCAGAATAAGAGGTCCCACAGATATTGGATCCTCCTGAAATGAAGTTAATTATCTTGGCATCCGCAGGAGGTGATGCCGCTCGTTCAGGATCCTTCTCAGTATCCTCACCCTATTCTTCTTCCTTCCCAGGAGATCCTTCAGATATCCTTTGCTTAGCAGATAGCTTATTTCTTTCTTCAAGGCAATGCAATCTTCTGTAACATGTCCAAAATCCTCATGGAAGGCACACCACTTGGATTTATCCTTCTAATCATCTTTCTGTTGGTTCTTCCTAGGGCACCTTGCTTTCTCTCCTAAACCCTGCATATCATACATCAGTTCAGGTATATTAACAGAAAAACAATATTCTGATAATTCATGATACTTCTTAGGATCCTTGTCTTCAACAACATTCATTTTTTTGCTGTCATTCCAGCCATATGGCTTAGAGCGATTTGGTTTGTACGAGGATTCCGACTTCCTGTTGGTTGATTCATAGAATGTGGATGAATTCATCCTCTCTTGCATCTTCTTGTCATCCTCTAGTCGAATATATCTTAAAGCTCTGTTGCGAGCTTCATCCAGGTTCCTGCAGGGATTCATTACAAGATCCTGGTAAAATTGAGAATCTTATTGCAACCCCATTTTGAAAGCCTGCACAGCTGTTGCAACATCAAGATGTGGGATATCAAGAGATTCCCTGCTAAACTTATTCACATAATCTCTCAAGGATTCCTGACGTCCTTGAGTTATCATGTAGAGATCACTGGTTAGTTTTTCAAAACTTTGACTGCAAGAAAATTGACTATTAAATAAATTAACTAAATGAGCAAATGATGTAATCGAATGAGGATGAACGTTTAAGAGCCATTTTAAGGCTGATCCTGTTAAGGTAGAACCAAAACCCTTGCAGAGGCATGCTTCCTTGAGATCTGGAGGGATAGGGTTGATTTCCATCCTTTCCCTATACTGGGCAATATGCTCTTCAGGATCCGTAGTTCCGTCATAGAGCTTCATGTTGGGGGTTTGAAATCTCTTTGGGATTTCAGCATCACATATAGGATATGCGAACCGAGATATCTTGTGGCTATCCTGGGATACTTCTGGGATCGACTGGACTACTCCAGGTACACTGGATATCATGTCCTTTAACTTATGAAGCTCCTTGGAAAGTGCTGATGTCATACCTGCATCCTGCAAAGATCCAATACCATTAGTAGCAAGAGTATTATTGTTATTCGACACGTTACCAGTCTGAGGATTCTGGCCATATCCTGAAGCATATCCTGAACTTCTCACAATTGACACTCTAACTGAAGAGGGTATCTCAGGAGTATGATTCTGGGAATGACTAGGCACAATATTGCCCCTGTTATCCTCAGTATATACTGCAGAACTGAAGTTCAAAGCTCTGGGCTGCAAAGGAGTGACAGTATCCTCAGCGGGCCTGCTTGAGCTTGATTTCAAGAGTTGTATCTCTCTCATCAGCATTTGGTTGGTCTCCTACTATTGCCTCATCTGTTCCTGTACACTATCAAATAAAGTCAGAATTTCATCATTAGAGGCCAAAACAGGAGCAGATCCCTGATTATTCCAAGTGGGGATAATATCCTGAGGCTGTGAAGAAGCTTGCATCCTTGGAGGAGGTGGTGGAAGCACCGAACCAATCGTTGTAGATGTTGTAGCAGATACGGTAGAAGAGCTCATGTTTGATCTTGAGGCCATTGAAAATAGAGTAGCAAAAAGTTTTGAAAATAGAAAACCAAGTAATAATTTTGCAAAAGCTTTTAGTAGAAATAGCACCACTTGCCCCACGGTGGGCGCCAAATTGTTTTGGTCAAAAATTACCGAAGCAATTAAGTGATCAAATTAGTTAAGTGAGGTAGTGTTGTAAGAATGTGTATCAAAAATATTCTAATTTAGTTGTTTGCAAAAACAGTTTTCAGGATACGGCTCAGGATATCGAATTGTATCTACAATCAAAAAATGAGCAAAAATGTAAAGGGTGACACGGGATGTACGAGGAAAGCCCTTGATCAATCTAGATCACCGGCATAAAACCTCGGGAGCTGACAATCGCAGCTGCCTTGTTCTTCTTATTGCTTCAAATGTCAGGATACAGTGCAGGATATGATGTGGATCAACTAAGTGTTATAATGCGATTTGAATACAAGTGTAAGTGTGTTGTGAGTGTTTGTAGCTAGAGAGAAAGAGAGTTCGAGAGATTGTGTGAGTTCTTATCTGATCTGATCAATCCTATTTATAGTAAAACAAAACTAACTAACTAGCCTACAAATCCAGGATATAACGAATATTCCCTTTGTGAACGTTGTAGTCCACGTCTTTCGGCTTCAACGTCCATAATCTAACAGATTTGCCCGAGTCTTTGGGAGAAGAAGTCCACTTGAACGTTATAGACTTGTACCATTAATCTGCACGTGAATTAATTAGTCACTACCAGGATATTGCATCAGGATATTACCAATATCCTGATCCGGTATCCTGATCAAAAGAAACACAGTCAGAATATTATTCAGGATACATGAGCAGAAAACCACCCATAACACTTACTTTCCTACACACTATACTAGTGTAATACTTGGTTTCTGGCTCATTCTGTGTCTCAACACATTGTCTGTCTATGTAATGAACTTCGTCAGCATTTTCCTGGTTTGTCTGATAATTGTGCTAACTGTGTTTCGTGGATCATTTGAGTCAATAAAGTTCTCATGCAATAATGATATGACATTAAGCAATATGTGATGCACATGTATGTATATGGCAATAATCAGAAAGCAATTCAAGTCATTAATTATAATTCAGCACAGTCATTAAGCACTAATCATGGTTTAATAGTTGTACGAATACCTGGAATTTTGACAGTTGTCACATTCTCCCCCTATTAAGAAAAATTCATCCCGAAATTTTAAGCTTTACTACTAGCAGCAGGGGAGTTGGGGAACAAATGCGGGTATTTGGCTTTCATGTGGTCTTCACGCTCCCAAGTAAACTCTGGACCGTGACGCGCATTCCATCGAACCTTGACAAGTTTAACACTACTCCTCCGAGTCTTGTTAACCTTCCAATCAGTAACCTCGACAGGTTCTTCGGTACAGTGGAGTGTGTTGTCAATGTGAAATTCATCAGCAGGGATAACCACTGTTTCTTGTGTTGTACTTTTCTTCAGATTAGATACATGAAATGTGTCATGAACACCATTTAGTTCTGCTGGTAGCTCCAACTTTTATGCTACAGAACCAACTCTTTCCAGGATTCTAAATGATCCGATAAATCGTGGGTTTAACTTACCACGCTTCCCAAAGCGTGCCACACCTTTCCAAGGTGAGACTTTTAACAAAACCATATCACCCACTTCAAATTCCAAGGATTTACGTATTTGGTCTGCATAGCTCTTCTGTCGATCACGAGCCACCTTAATGCATTCTCGGATCTACATGATCTTATCAGTTGTCTCTTGGACCAATTCGGGACCAACCAGCTGTCTATCACCTGCATCTGCCCAGCATAATGGTGATCGACACTTGCGTCCGTAGAGAGCCTCGAACGGTGCAAATTGAATACTTGTATGGTAGCTGTTGTTATAGGAGAACTCAACCAAAGGTACGTGAGTATCCCAACTGCCACCCAAGTCCATTACGCAAGCACGTAGCATATCTTCAAGCATCTGAATCGTTCTCTCACTTTGACCGTCCGTCTGTGGATGAAAAGCAGTACTCAGATTCAGCTAAGAACTAAACGCTTCTTGAAAGGATTGCCAAATCCTTGACACAAATCTTCCATCTCTGTCTGATATAATCGAGATATGCACTCTATGACGTGCTACTATCTCCCTTAGGTATAGCTCAGCTAGCTTACCTGTGTTATCCTTTTCTTTGATTGGCAAGAAGTGTGCAGACTTTGTCAGTCGGTCCATAATAACCAAAATCGTATCATGACCTCTGGGAGTCTTGGGCAACTTCGTTATGAAATCCATTGAGATATGTTCCCACTTCCACATGGGTATCTTGGGTTGCTGCAGAAGACCTGAAGGCTTCTGATGGCCTTTACTTTGGCGCAGGTCAAACACTTCCCAACATAAGTAGCCACATCACCCTTAAGTCTTGGCCACCAGTAATAACCCTTAAATCTTGGCACATCTTGTCCGATCCTGGATGGATCGAGTACCTTGATTTATGAGCTTCATCAAAAATAAAATCTCTAAGACCACCAAAAAGCGGAACCCAAATTCATCCCATAAAATACAAAGTTCCTTCCTCATTGGGTACCAGCTGTTTCTCCATTCCACGGAGATATTCCTCCTTTAAGTTCTCTTTCTTAAGAGCTTCTCTCTGTGCAGCACGAATACGCAATGAGAGATCTGTCTGGATAATCATCTCTAAAGCCCTAACCCTTATGGGCTTGATCCTTTCTTTGCGACTCAAGGCGTCTGCCACCACATTCGCCTTTCCTGGATGATATTTGATTTCGCAATCATAATCACTTAACAGCTCTACCCAATGTCGTTGTCTCATGTTAAGCTCTTTCTGATCGAATACGTGCTGAAGGCTCTTGTGATCTGTAAATATTGTACACTGAGTACCATACAGATAATGTCGCCATATCTTTAAAGCAAACACCACTGTGGCTAACTCCAAATCATGCGTGGTGTAGTTCTTCTCATGAACCTTTAATTGGCCTGATGCATAAGAGATAACCTTTTGTCGCTGCATTAGCACACAGCCCAATCCCTGACGCGAGGCGTCATAGTATACCACGAAGTCGTCGGTGCCTTCGGGTAGGGATAAAATAGGTGCATCGCAAATCATGTTTTTTTAGCAGCTGAAAGGCTTCTTCTTGTTTGTCTCCCCATTCTTACTTCTTATCCTTTTGAGTAAGGGAGGTCAGCGGTTGAGCGATCTTGGAGAAATCCTTAATGAATCTGCGATAATACCTTGCTAAACCTAGAAACTGACGGATCTCGGTTGGCGTCTTCGAAGTTTCCCAATTCTTAATCGCCTCGATCTTGGTAGGATCCACATGAATTCCATCTTCGTTTACCACGTGACCGAGGAACTGCACTTCGCGTAACCAAAACTCGCATTTCGAGAACTTAGCATAGAGCTTCTCCTTCTTAAGCAGCTCTAAGATGGCTCTAAGGTGTTTCTCATGCTCTTCCTTTGTCCGCGAATAGATCAAAATAGCGTCGATAAATACAATCACGAATTTATCGAGATCTGGCTTGCACACTCGATTCATCACGTCCATAAATACTGCCAGTGGATTCGTCAGCCCAAACGGCATCACTAGAATCTGCAGCTGGTGATAACCTGATCGAATATCGATCTTGGAGTAGTAACTCGAACCCTGAAGTTGATCGAATAAATCATCAATCCTCGGCAAAGGATACCGATTCTTGATGGTTAACTTGTTCAGTTCTCGGTAGTCGATGCACATACGAAAACTACCGTCCTTCTTCTTGACAAACAGAACTGGAGCTCCCCAAGGCGAGAAGCTTGGTCTAAGGATTCCCTTGTCCAGAAGCTCCTGAAGCTGCGTCAACACCTCTTGCATTTCTGAAGGCGCAAGTCGATAAGGTGCTTTGGCTACAAGCACGTCGCCTGGAACCAAGTCAATATGGAACTCGACTTGTCGTTGGGGCGGTAATCCTGGCAAGTCTTCGGGGAAGACTTCAGGATATTACCTTACCACAGGGATATCTTCGAGCTTTGGCTCTTCGGCTTCTTTATCAACAACGTGAGCCAAGAAGGCAACACATCCTTTACTCAAAAACTTTCGTGCCTTCAAAAAACTGATAATCCATAGAGGCGTATCATGCTTCTCCCCATGAATCACAATCATCTCTTCATTCGTCATCGAGATGCGGATAATCTTCTCATGACATACGATCTCAGCTTGGTTACTCGACAACCAATCCATTCCAACCACTACGTCGAAGCTTCCCAACTCAAATAGCAGCAGATCAAGTGTAAACTCACGCTCTCCAAGCTCTATCACACAGCCTCTAATCACTTTGTTTACTTCTACTAGCTTCCCATTAGCTAGTTCTATCAAATACGGAATATATAACTTACTTAAAACTAACCCAAGTATATTCTTAAACTCTAAAGATACGAAGCTATAGTCGGCACCAGTATCAAATAGCACAGATGCAAAATGTTGATTGATAAGGAACGTACCAGTGACTACGTTCGGATCCTGACGAGCTTCCCTAGCTCCAATGTTGAAGACTCTTCCTTGGGCTTGCTTGTTCTTTGGGCAATCCCGCTTGAAATGCCCTACTTCACCACAACTAAAGCAACCTTGGCCATTTTCGGTACCACCCTGATTGTTGTTGTTATTTCCCCCGCGGTTTCCATTCCCGCTCGGTTTCCATTTCCATTTCGGTTTCCATTACCTCCCTGGTTATTATTTCCTGCTTGATTTCTATTTCCATAACCGTTTACACCATGGTTTCCATTGCCAGTACCATTTCCTCTCTGACCGCCATTCCCATGACCATTACCAGCCCAGCACGTTTCCTTCGAATGACCATTCTTTCTGTAGTTATCACACTTCCTGAACCTACACTGGCCGGCATGATGATACTGACATACATTACATTTGGGCTGGGTGCCCATATATCCCTTCCCCTTGTTCTCTGAACTTGCGGCACCAGTCCTGACCTCAGCTGGTGGGTTCGCATATCTCCGCTTGTTAGTACAATTGTTGTTTCCTTGGTACCCTTCTTGAAATTCGAGAACTTTCGTTTGTTCCCTCCAGACGACTCGACATGAGTCTCCTTCTTCTTTACCTCGGAGGTTGAAAACTTGCCCAATCTGATTGCTTCTTCTGTCAAAGCCACGCTCAAGTCAATGGCTTCAGTGATCGTTGGAGGCTTGGATGTCGTCACCATGCTCAGTATTTGGGGTGCCAATCCCCAAATGAAACATTCAACTCGCTTGAACTCTTGTTCTACCATGTAGGGGACAACACAAGACAAATCATGGAATCTCTGCACGTACTCAGCTATCTTAGGACCATCCATTTTCAGATTCCAAAACTCGGTTTCCAACTTCTGAATTTCAGCCCTTGAGCAATACTTCTTGTGCATTAGCTCTTTCATCTCATCCCAAGTAATAGCATACGCTGCAGCCTCACCTAGAGTCTGAACCTGAAGGTTCCACCATGACAGAGCTCCATCTAGGAATAGTCCAGAAATGTAAGTGACTTGATGCTCCGGTGCACACTTAATCATTCGTAGCACGGAACTTGTCTTCTCAGCCCATCTTACAAAAGCTACGGCACCTCTAGTGCCGTCAAAGTTCAGAGGCTTGCAGTCCAGGAACTGCTTGTAAGTACAGCCTGTACAAGCAACATCATTCACAGAAAGCATTAGCAAACACACATGGAAATGTCCAAACATATTATAATGTTTCTTAAGTGACTTAAGCATTACCGTTAGGTGGGTTATTCCCTGAGGTGCCTCCGCTGTGTTCAGAGCGTAGGGCCTCATGTTGTGCGATTGCCTGTGAAATTCGTTCTTGCAATTCTGCCTCGGTTGTGGGCAACTGAGTGTTCCTTCGAGGGGGGTCTTCTAAAAAGAAGATTGGATAAGTCAGGTCTTATTTGTATAATAAGTAGTACGTATATATAATAACATCCATCCTAGCAAGCGAGTCATATAACATCACAATCATATTACAAACATGTAATTCAACAACGTATTTAATGAGAACATGACGATTGAGCTTTCATTAATCATCGACCACAAATATTGTTACATGTCTTACAAAATGTACCATATCAAAAGGAATACAGGGTCATACTACCCTTGTCCAACAAGTCTACCGATCTACAAAAATCACATAATCAAAAGGTGGTCTCCAAAAGGCTTCGCAAGCTCAGCTCAATAGTGGTGCTCTCATCAAAGCAATGCAACCTACATAAAACCAAAACCAGCTATGCTGATGGTGGTGGTGGAGGAGGAGGTGGAGGAAAGAAAAGCAAGCTGCGCACATGCGCAAGCTCCTCCTCAAGCTCATAGACATGACGCAGCAGATAACTAATCTACTGCTCGACCGTAAGGAATCGAGCATCAAACTCTAGAAATGGAGTAAGAGGTGCAAGTGGATGTGAAAATGGAGACGGTGATGAACGTGGGGGAACAAAAGCAGACTGACAAGGACACGGTAAAGGGTGCGGTGTCATCTCAACCTCCAAAATCCTACGACTCATGATCTCATACTGAAGCTGAAGTGATAAAAGTAACTCATCCCGCGTATAACCAACAAAATGAGAGGGATGGTTGGGATCTGAAATCGGCATGGTGTACGGTGGGAACCATCGGAATGGCTCATCGAGTGGCGAAGAAGTGAAAGGAGGGTCAACGGGTGCAGGAACTGGGTCAGGTATGAGGGGTGCAATGTCAGGATATGCTCAAAACTTGTGTTCGGTTGTTGATTCCCTTGCTTGATCGACATCCATAACAAAACGAGCATCCCCTAAGGTCAAAACCACATCAATTGTTAGTTTTGACATCATAATATCGAATATATACAAGTTCCATTTCTAAACAATGAAAAACAAACAATAATTGCAGCAATTAGGGTTGTCGCGCCCCGCGACGGATCGAGTCCAAGCCTTCGCGGCCCGCGACAGCCGTTGCGTGACGCGACGGTAAAAGCATTTTGGCGTCGCGCGACACAAGACCTTCATTTCAGCAGAAAGGGTTGTTGTTTGGTGCTTTATGTTTGCCCAGCAACTTTATTTCACTTATCAAATTTTAAACTATCATAACTTTCAATTTACATGTCCGTTTTTGCCGATTCTTTTTCCTATATGTCCGTATTAATATTACGGATCTAACTATATAAATTTCACTTAACGAAACCCGGATTGTGAACGAATGGCCCACATAATCCTTGTTTTGATAATTTGACCAATTAACTATGTGTGCAATTGTTTGCCAATCTATTCTTTGCCATTCTAATCTTATTTACCCATCCCTCGGGATTGTAATTCTTAGCGTATCCGTACCAATACATAGCTTTACGCTTATATACAAATTTCATGCTTGTTTGTTATAAATTCAAGCATTACCACTTTATGCAATTCTGGCAACTAATTTCTATCATTCGACCCGATAACACGGATTCATAAACTTAACTTAGTATAACCATTCCTTACTAAATTTCTATCTAGCACTAACGCATTATGAGGCTTTCAAGTCTCTAGGCACAAGATCAACATAAAAACATAGTTTTGACCCTGTTTGGTTGACGAGTGAAAATCCTCACTTTAATGTCAATCCAAACCATTCCTAACCAATATTTTGACCCGTTTGAGTGTCGTGTGGACTTTGCCACTTCAATGACACGTCAAACGCATATCCTACATTATGACAACGTTAACTAGCTAAAACCAAACATTTACATGTAATGTAACGGAACCAAAGTCACGTACCTTTAGAGAACCCCCTTCAAGCGTGTATCCCCTCCGGCTTGTCCACTCGACGATCCAGATTCTTTGCCTAAAGAATTCAATTCACAACCAATTTAGAACTCTTTTCATAATCATTAATGCATAATTCGCTATAGTTATCAAATATGCGTTTTCATCCGATTTTTAACATTTTCATCCGATTTTTAACATTTTAATCCTCACTTAGGCATTTTAACAAACACCTAGCGGGTCTAATTTTTACATAGTTAGAATCAAGTTCATGACTTGTTATTTTCACCAATTTCAATCACATATTTCGATTTCCTTATGTCATGCATGCATAAATTTTTAAAATTATCATAGAGGATTCAAGTAATACTACTTCTAATAACCCAAATTCTTGTGTCCATCTCGTTGTAAAAACCCATTTAACTCATGAATGGGTTATCAAAATTTTCAGAATTTTAAAACATAATTCTTGCTAATTATCAACTAGGATTCACTCATAAACTTGTTTTCATTACAAGTTTCATCTAATCATCACCTAATCAAGCTATAATTCGATTTTCACAATTAACCTAGAATTTAAGATGAATCAAAACATCAAGATTTTGCATACCTTATGATCCCTTCAACGAGGTGATCACGAATTCGTGCTTGGAAATCGATTTAGACTAGATTAGAGCCCTCAATTTGGTGAAAATTGCAAGACTAGGGTTTGGTGGGGAGCTCTTGTGTCGCCCCTGTGTTGAGATCGACCAGACACACACCTGGTGTTTTTAATTTTGTTTTAGGATTTTAAGTTTCAAGTTTAACTACTTTATTCCCTCAACATTTGTTTAGTTCGTATTTTAGGTGTTTTAACCCACTTACATGTTACCACAAGACTTGTGACTAACTGGGTTATTTATTTCCTTGTTGGCTTATTCTCGTTTAATTTAAACTTTATAATTCTAATCTAAAGTTTTATATTTTCGGGGTGTTACAAGTCCACCCCCCTTAAAAAGGGTTTCGTCCCCGAAACCAGAGTACGTACCGAAAAGTGTAGGGTAGAGACGTCTCATCTCCTCCTCGGATTCCCATGTGGTAAACGAACCTATCCTGTGCTCCCATTTGACCTTTACTTGTTCAATTTCTTTGTTCCTCAAACTCTTCACCTTACGATCTAAAATTGCAATCGGTTTTACTGCGTAATTGAGACTATTATCCACCTCGATGTCGTCATAGTGGATATAAGCAGTTTCGTCAGCTAGACATTTCCAAAGATGTGACACGTTGAACGTGCTATGTATCCTGCTCAATTCCTCTGGTAATTCGAGACGGTATGCGACTCTACCAACTCGTTCAATTATTCTAAATGGCCCAATAAACCTTGGGCTTAATTTTCCCATTTTTTTCTAAACCGGATTATTCCCTTCCACTGTGACACCTTCAACATCACCTTATCACCAACTTGAAACTCAATTGGTCTCCTTCATTTATCTGCATACGACTTTTGTCGATCCTGAGCCGCTTTCAAGTGAGCTCGGACCAAGTCAATTTTCTCATTTGTGATTCGGACTACGTCCTTATGTGCAAGTTCTCACGGACCGACCTCATCCCAACACACCGGGGTTCAGCATTTTCTACTGTAAAGCATTTCGTATGGAGCCATACAGATGCTTGCGTGGTAACTGTTATTATATGAAAATTCAACCAACGGTAGGTAGACATCCCAACTACCCCCGAAGTCGATAATGCATGCCCGTAACATATCCTCCAACGTCTGTATTGTTCTTTCACTTTGTCCATCCGTTTGTGGATGGTAGGCGGTGCTAATGAACAATTTAGTTCCCATTCGCTCTTGGAATTCCCGCCAAAAGTTCGAAGTAAACCGAGTATCTCTGTCGGACACAATGGATATCGGTACCCCGTGGCGTGCCACTATTTCATTGGTATACACCTCTGACATCTTTTCGGATGTATAAGTCTCACGAATCGGAATGAAGTGAGCACTTTTTGTTAATCTATCTACAACTACTCATATGGCATTATATACGCGGTTGGTTTTGGGCAATTTGGTCAACAAGTCCATTGTAATTTGCTCCCATTTCCAAACTGGGATGTCCAACGGTTGTAGCTTATCGTATGGCTTCTAGTGTTCTGCCTTGACTTGTAAACAGGTCAGACATCTCTCCACATACTTCACAACATCTCTTTTCATTCCGGGCCACCAATAGTTTTGCTTTAGATCGTTATACATCTTGGTTGCCCCCGGATGGATAGAATAACGGGATTTATGGGCTTCGTCAAGCAGGAGCGCCTTGGCTCCGCACGAATTTGGAACCCATATTCTCCCAAAACGAGTCTTTAACCCTTGGTTACCATCCGCCAATTCTTTCAATTGGCCAACTATTCTTTCCTTCTTCACATTTTCCTCATTTATTGCTTCAACTTAAGATTTCTGGATTTGTTCAAGTAAACCCGATGTTACAATTAGTTGCATTGATCGCACTCGAATGGGCGTATAATCTACCTTTTAGCTCAACGCATCCGCCACCACATTAGCTTTCCCCGGGTGGTAATGTAGATCACAATGGAAATCTTTAACAGTTTCTAACCACCGCCTCTGTCTCATGTTTAATTCCTTCTGATCGAAGAAATATTTCAAGCTTTTATGGTCGGTAAAAATAGTGCATTTTACCCCATACAAATAATGCCTCCATATCTTTAAGGCAAACACTACCGCCGCCAACTCTAAATCGTGTGTAGGATAATTCTCTTCATGAGTCTTTAGTTGTCTCGAGGCATAGGCTATAACCTTGCCCCGTTGCATCAAAACGCACCCAAGATCCGAATGCGACGCATCCGGGTAAACTACCATATCATCAACTCCATCCAGCAATGTCAATACCGGAGCGTGGTTCAATTTTTCTTTAAACGTTTGGAACGCCTTCTCTTGATCTTCGCCCCAAATAAACTTTTCATCTTTACGGGTTAGTTTGGTTAATGGTGTAGCAATCTTGGAGAAATCTTGTATGAATCTCCTATAATATCCCGCGAGCCCCAAAAAGCTTCTGATTCCCGAAGGATTCTTTGGTGGATTCCATCTCGCCACAGCTTCTTCTTTTTTTTTTACGGGTCTACTAACACCCCGTTTGCACTAATAATGTGCCCGAGAAACTGCACCTCTCGTAACCAGAAAGCACATTTCGAGAATTTTGCATACAACTTCTCTCTTCTGAGCGTCTCCAACACTTCACATAAATGGCTTGCATGCTCTGCTTCATTCCTTGAATACACTAAGATGTCGTCGATGAACACTATTACCGACTTATCTAACATTGGTTTGCAAACCCGGTTCATGATGTCCATGAAATTCGTGGGTGCATTGGTCAACCCAAAGGACATCACGAGGAATTCGTAATGCCCGTAACGTGTACGAAAGGCCGTCTTCGGTACATCTTCCTCCTTGACCTTTAACTGATGATAACCCGACCTAAGGTCAATCTTTGAGAACCAACTCGCGCCTTGAAGTTGGTCAAATAAATCATCAATTCTTGGGAGCGGGTATCGATTTTTCACCATGAGTTTATTTAACTCCCGGTAATCGATACACATGCGCATGCTCTCGTCTTTCTTCTTCACAAATAACACCAGTGTGCCCCACGGAGACACACTCGGCCTAATAAACCCTTTGTCGAGCAGGTCTTGGATTTGAGACATCAATTCTTGTAGTTCCGATGGCGCGAGCCGATACGGTGCCTTGGCCACAAGTTTCACGCCCGAAATCAATTCGATTCCGAACTCTGCCTCCCGTTCAGGCGGTATTCCCGGTAAATCTTCCGGAAATACATCAGCATATTCACGTACCACCGGTAAGTCCTCAATCTTTGGCGATCCTTTGTCTGGTTCGTTCGCGTATATCATGAACGCTCTACATCCACGCCTCATAAGTTTGTGAGCTTTCAGCATCGTGCATATCACGGAATTACTCCCTTTCTCGCCATAAATGGTAACATGTTTCCCACTTGGAGATGTTAATTTTATCTCCTAACGGAAACACACAACCTTCGCGTGATGTCGGGATAGCCAATCCATTCCGACCACCACTTGGAATTCTCCCATAGACATCCGAATCAGGTCTATTGAGTATTCTTCACCGTCAATACTCATCTTACAACCTTGACATACGTCACAAACAATAAAACTTTTGTTGTCGCCTATTTCTACTTCTAGAGGCATAGATAATTTTGTCAATAAAAATGAAAGATGTCGAATAAACCCATGTGAAAAAAAGGATCTATTCACACCCGTATCAAATAATATATGTGCGGGAATTGAAATTATGGCGAATATGTCACACCCCGACCACGTAGAACAACCAAACGCGGCGGAAAACGTCGGGGGGTGTTGTAACAGAATCATTGTTTCATAACACATGGAAATTTAAATATTGTTTTATTTATTAAAGTAGTTACAATGTCTTGACAATCAAAGAAACATAACATAAATAACTAGTCTTGCATCTTTTATTGTCGCTAAGGCCCAAGTCCGCCTAAGTGTATCTTGATAAATCCTATGCATCATATCCTGAAACACATGTGAAAATAGGTACGTCAGCATAAAAATGCCTGTGAGATACATAGGTTTTGTGAAAACAGAATTCATGACTTATGTTTGAGAAAATGTTTAGTCATGAACCTTGTAATTTGCTTTGTCTTGTAAATCATTTGAAAAACGATAAGATCCGATGATATGTATAAATAAGAGAATAATGTATGGTTAAATAAATAACCATGTAAAATGAGTTTGTATAAAATAAGTTGTTTGTAAATTAATGTCTTGTGAAAAGTATGTTATTTGTATAAAATGTTATATGTCCAAATTGAAATGATTCAAATAACGCTACGATATGTAATACCATACAATCACTTATATATAGGAAGTACCAGCGGCGTATCCACCATGCTTGTATCATATTACACACGCCTCGTTACTCAAATCACTTACCCAAACAAACCACCAATGTAAGATGTCTATGTTTAAACGAATTTCCAACGTATTGAATAATCTATCAATATGTAAATCATGTAATGTGTAACCAATGTCAATAATGTTTATGTGTCAAATGTAAATCATGTAATGTGTAACCAATGTCAATAATGTTTATGTGTCAAATGTAAATAATATAATATGTAACCAAAATGATATGTATGCCTAGTGAAATATATCAACTAAACCATATGCACAAAAACAAAGTATTGAAGTAAAACACGGTTTAAATCAAAGCTATGTTTTGTGGAAATGCATGCTATACTGATACAAATATCTATGCGGTATTGTGAGAATGCATACATCCAAGCCTTGAGACTGTGGCGATAAACCCTTAAACAACTTAAAGGTTTATCTAAATTATGTATATCGAATTCGGTCATTCCTTCCAATCCACACCTACCCAGGATTTCAGGAACGGGAGTTGTCAATTCCTATGATACCACTACGTACTAACGAACGGCGTGATCGGTGTTAATGAATGTATTGTTCCATTTATACAAACCAAATATCATATCAAAATGTAAGCATGTGATGAAAACAAATGTACTAAGTATGCAATAGATGAACATACATAGCATGTGATGTGATGTGAAACGATGTACTAAGTATGAACTAAATGGACATACGTAGCATAAAATGAAATGTAAAACGATGTACTAAGTATGAACTAAATGGACATACATAGCATAAAATGAAATGTAAAACGATGTACTAAGTATGCACGCAATGGGCATACATAGCATAACACAATGAAATCATGTACTATAAATGTACTAATGAACATAGCAAGTATATGATGTGAAAACAGGAAAGCATGAAAGTAACAAGTAGACACATGTGTTCCACCCCAAAACGTTTGGAAAACATTAAAAGAGGGGTCTATGTACTCACTTGAGATTGCTCAGAAGTCCTAGGATAACCACCAAGCAATGCTAGAGATCACGGAATCAAACGGCACCTAATATAGGTAACTATTTTAATAAATCGGACCTAAATCGGAGGATCGGATAGAATGATGGTTCGTAAACCAAACGAGTATGGAGATTCGTGTAATATGGTTTAACAAAGCCTAAATACTAAATGAAACCTAACATAAGTGCTTACGACCCATTACGACCCGTTTAGGTAGCTTATGCTACTTTAACGCGTCGTTCGCGTGAAACGCGTTCGGACCGCCTAACTAGTCCTATGACAAGTGTTATATGCCTAAACATGTTACATAATCAGTTATGTGACAAAAGTTTAGGTTACATATGCTTACTTACCAATTATACATGAAAAGGGTATTCTGGTAATTTACCTAAGGCATATAAACTACCTATCATACAACTACTTAAATGAAGCGACCATAAGGTTTAACCTCGGAAGGTTATTCCCTATATACTATGGTCACCTAATGTGTTTGGTCGGATCCTAATGATCGACCAAATGGGTCGGGTTCGAAGGTATAAGCGATTTATTAGATCGCTTCCCCTTACGACCCTAGACAACGTGGTAATCAGTAGGCATAGTCACAAGGGACTATGACCATCGTGATTACAATCACGTTGCGAAGTTCAAACGAACTTCGCATTGACCATACACTGGTCAACGCAGAAAGTCAAACAAAGTTTGACTTTCCGACTTGAAAAGCAATAAAAGAAAGGAAAGAACGAAAGAATACTTACAAAGGGTCCCCGCAAGCAAATCGTGATCGAATAGCTCAGGTATGAAGCAAAGGCCTCAACTTAGAGCATTACAATCAGATTTGGTGGGTTTTTGCAAGTGATGGGGGTGGGTATTTATAGTGTTCGGAGAACCATTAGGATCGTTTATCGGGAAACGTGCTTCAATCTTGGCCATACACTTGCACCCATGGTATTGTAATACCATAGGCACATCAAACCAGCCCATAGTATTGATAAATAACATGTGCACAATTGAATTGGACCAGATCCAATGTTTCTGCATGTTTTCTGCTGTCTGGGGGCTGACGCGGCCCGCTTCAGGATCAGACAAAACTCAGGCGGGCCGCCTGGCCTTGTCTGATCAGAACAAATTTTCAGAAATTACAGTTTTGGTCCCTGCACGTGTTTAAGGCCATTTCCGACACTTCTAAGGCCCGTAAAGCCAACTTTAAGGCCCTAAAATGATGCCTAAACATTGTGGACATGAAACATGCTCAAAAATATGTCGGATGTTGGTTCGTTTGGCCGTACGATCGCGATGTTCGCTTAATTATGACGGAATGCGCATAAGCGCGAAAAACGATCCAAATTGCGCGACGAATGGATTTTTCTTATGCCAAACACTAAAATAAAATGTTTTAGTGCTTACATAAATTTTTGGATGTCCGGATGTATTCAGAACGTAAGTTATGCGCGAAAATGCAAACTTGTGCACTTTTTGACGCTTTTAGTCCCTGAATGACCCAAAAGTTTATTTTAGCACACCGAACCCCTCAAAGCCTATTTCTAAGCTATGTAAAGGATATTTATGGTATGTTTAACTTATGGCCATGTTCCGGAATGTTTGTTACTGTTCAAATTGGCATACTTTCGCAGTTTGTCAACTTTAGTCCCTGTAAGCGATTTAACTTAATTTTGCCATACCAAAGCCTTCGAAACTTATTTCTAAGTTATGTAAAGGTTATTTAAGGTATGTTAAGCCTATTTCACTATTCCGGAGTGTTCGTTGCATTAAACTGGTTATATTTACACATCGGTGCGCGTATAACCTTCTAGAAAGCGATTTAGAGTTTGGAATCGAACAAGAATTGATATGTGCAAATGATACACATATTTATACAAATCCCAAGTATGAAATACAATATTTCATTGGTTTGGTATTTGTTTGATGGACGTGGAGGCACAGGTGTTACAGTCTCCCCTACTTTAGGAAATTTCGTCCCGAAATTTATTTAGAGGAAACTTGTGAGAGTTTAAAACATGAAGTTGAAAAGATCGAACAACATTGGTTAGGGTTCTTCAACTTCTAGTAACCTTAATAACATTATGCTTGCAATATAAGAGGGACACTTATATACAAGTATATGAAGCGTCATTGGTGCGTCCACCGTACCTCCATTACATCGTTCTCATTTTGTTATTGTTGTCACTATCGGTTCTTACACATAATAAATCTTACTGGATTTCTGTGCACTAAATTTCATAATTATGTACGCGTCCATAATCAGACAATTCCTTGCACAGTTCACACAGTCTATTTTTAATGTGTAGGGGAAAACCAAATGAACAATCCTGTGATGAGTGTGACTAGACCGCCATAGAGTCCTTTTAATTAAATCAATAAATGATCTAAATAGACTATCAAGGAGTCTGTTCAGCTACATCACTAGATGTCATTCTTTCACCAAATTTTGAATCAATACTTTTGACTAGGCCACTAAAAGGGTCTCTTATGAATCATGGAGTGGTACTATATAATCCAAGGGTCTTAACTCTTACATAGAAGCCCATTAAGGATTTAAGGTAGTACCTTTTTGAATATCCTACTACGAATCCCTCATATAAAGATATGAAAGATTCTACGAGGATTTGGATAACGAATATCCAGAGTGTACAAAAACACAAAAATGCATAAAAGAAAACATAAGATGAATAAACACAGAGTCACATAACCACAAAATTGTTTGTTAATTTGTCTTGTTAATTGCGTACATGCATTTAAAGCACACTAGGAATCCATTCCGTGGACTTCATTTGGTACTTTAAACGTTATCAAGAATCTAACTATAAAGATAGAAAGATTCAAAAAGAAAATTCGATTTCGATTATTAGGAACCGAAATGTTCGAATTAAGGTACATAAGGAATCCAATTAAGGACTCTGATTTGAATGATGATCATCCACAAGGGTCTAAATGAGAAGATAAAAAGATCCCATATGGATTTTAGAAGTTGAAGATGTTTTGAAACCTTGCACTGGATGTGCTTATGTCAAAACATGAAGTAAGAATGCTTATGAAGTTGAGATGCTTGATATGCCAAGGCGACATATGAAGCAGAATTTGAAGGTTAAGTCAATGTATGAGGAAAATATTTTGAAAAAAATATGCATAGGGTTCTTTTAAGAAAAATGTGTTTATCGTTTTTGAAACCTTATATATAATACTGTTGAAATCATGAAGTAGGTGTATTAGGTAGATATATTTACAAAAATGTTTTAAAATCATGCGAGATAAATTTTGAAATTATGTACAAGGTTTTTGAAAGACATGAATGATGCTTTTCGAAATTATGCACCTGATAAGAAAATGTACTGTGTTGATATTGTCTTCAGACTATATGAAACATTTTGAAATTATGAAGGTTGTTTTTTAAAACATAGCCAATGTTTTTGAAATAACATAGACAATGCATTTGAAAAAAAAAATGTTTTCAAACTATATGAAATGTTTTGAGATCATGAAGATTGTTTTTGAAATACTTGTACTGTGTATGTTGAAAAAATCAAAACGTAATGGGTATGAGATTTGAAAATACACTTAGTTATCTAACCAAGGATTCAAAGATACAGATGTGTAAAAAGCACGATTACTCATAATTTCACTTTATTTCATGTACTTCGTTTCTTAGAATGAAACGAGTACTTAAAATTTTTGAGGGAATCATGAGCGATCCTTTGAAAGAGAGAAATCACAAGAGTAGTTTGCAAGGTACATAGTTTCTTGATGTAGGTATCATAGGAAAAGTCATACACACATGTAACTACACTTGTATATCAGAATTGTGAACAATAATTTATTTATAAACAAAACAAATTGTTTCACATTACAAGAAAACAGGAGAATAAAAGCATAAGACAGCAACATCCTCTAGTCAGCCAACTGCTCATCCATGGGTTGGATTTGCATTAGCAAGCTTTGGGCATTTGTTCCTGAAATGGCTCGTATCGCCACAGTTGTAGCACGATCCAGGCGGAAAGCGAGCTTGAGTAGGGTTGACTTGGAGTTGGGTAGCAGCAAGGTTTATAGCAGCTTTGTTTTGGGTGGCAAAGCAGCATGTGTTGACCAAATGTCCCCTCTGTCCACAGTAGGTACATTTGGAGCAGGGTATGAGGTTTGAATGATGACGGTTGCATCGTTTGCACAAAGGGGCAGTTCCTATGTATGGCTTCCTAGCTGGTGGCCTTTCCACATGGCTAGGTCCCGCTTGATTAGGTGTAACCGCTGCGGGTTTCCTTGAAGCCTTACGCTTCCTTGATTTTGGTGCTGGCTTGACTTTTACTTCCTTTGGTGGCTCTTGAGTGGCTTCATTGTCGAGACGAGAGGCTTCATTGTTGAGACGAGCCATGGCAATGCCTAAATCCACAGTCTTCTGAATCACTTCGCCTATTTGCTGGGCAAATTTGGCTGTTCGCTCGGACATTTGACCAGTGCTGAGAGGAAGAGACATTCTAGAAGGAAATGAAAGACATAGGAAGAAACAAGTGAAAGGTTATTGGATAATCAATACAGAATGGTAACGAATGAAAATTGTGATCATTTGTTTGTTACCTAAGGCAAACAAATGAGATGGTGACAAATCAAAGTAAATGGGTCAAAAATAATGTATCGCGAAGACATGCTCGCCTATAAGTGAACACTCATCCCAAGAATTCCCAGGTAAGCACAACTGGTCTCGCGTCTGATGAGATGTATACGAAGTGCTTGCCTAGACAGAAAACCCAGAATACAGGCATTCACCCTTCCAGTTTGCACGTCTTCACATTATTTAAAACCCAAAACCTTGACGAGGTTTTGAAAACTCAAAGGGGTTCAAAACCATATAATAGAGAGTTCAAAACCTTACAATAGAGGGTTCAAAACCTAGTGATCAATCATCCTAGAACAGATGATTAGTTTTCAAAGCGGTTTTGAATTTTATGTTCTTGTTGTGGTTGTCGCCTAAGGATAGGTGACAGTATTGTTTTATGACTAAACGCAAGTAAACTCGCGTTAGGGTCCTAGAAAGGTTATAGACTACGTCAAAGTATTACTAATAACCTAATTCCGTATAACAATGAGCTCTGATACCAACTTTTCTGTCACACCCCGACCACGTAGAACAACCAAACGTGGCGGAAAACGTCGGGGAGTGCTGTAACAGAATCATTGTTTCATAACACATGGAAATTTAAATATTGTTTTATTTATTAAAGTAGTTACAATGTCTTGACAATCAAAGAAACATAACATAAATAACTAGTCTTGCATCTTTTATTGTCGCTAAGGCCCAAGTCCGCCTAAGTGTATCTTGATAAATCCTATGCATCATATCCTGAAACACATGTGAAAATAGGTACGTCAGCATAAAAATGCCTGTGAGATACATAGGTTTTGTGAAAACAGAATTCATGACTTATGTTTGAGAAAATGTTTAGTCATGAACCTTGTAATTTGCTTTGTCTTGTAAATCATTTGAAAAACGATAAGATCAGATGAAATGTATAAATAAGAGAATAATGTATGGTTAAATGAATAACCATGTAAAATGAGTTTGTATAAAATAAGTTGTTTGTAAATTAATGTCTTGTGAAAAGTATGTTATTTGTATAAAATGTTATATGTCCAAATTGAAATGATTCAAATAACGCTACGATACGTAATACCATACAATCACTTATATATAAGAAGTACCAGCGGCGTATCCACCATGCTTGTATCATATTACACACGCCTCGTTACTCAAATCACTTACCCAAACAAACCACCAATGTAAGATGTCTATGTTTAAATGAATTGCCAACGTATTGAATAATCTATCAATATGTAAATCATGTAATGTGTAACCAATGTCAATAATGTTTATGTCACACCCTGGCTTTGCGGAAGCGTGGTTAGTTTTGGTGTGACTTCTTAATACCATAGCTTAATCATAACAAAGCTATATGAATTTAAAAACCATGCAAGTCATCATTAAGTTTAGAAATCAACATACAACCATTGTTTTAAACATACGACCATGACCTTGTTCAATAACATTACATCTAGAAACAAAACATAAATGAGGGTTAAGGATTGTGTCTTGTCCAGGTAAGAGAACACAACCCCTAATCCTTGATGACTTCATGAAGATTGCAGCGGAAAACGTTCATACCGTGCCAGAATCCGTTAATTTCCTGAAATACATGTGAGTTGAAAAATCAACAATAATGTTGAGCGAGTTCATGTGCAAGTGAGTAAGTAAAACACTTGTAAGTATAAAAGTTTCCTGGTATGTAGCAGTGTAAGAGGACTTGTGATCACCAATGGTTTGCAAGGCCATTAGCATGTCGTGAAATGCAAGTAAGTAAGATACAACCCTAGCTGATTTTGCGTTGGGTACCAAGTCACTCCGGATCCGTTCTGTTAGTCCTTCGAGAGGCCTGTTCTGTTGGACCGGGAGCTGGGCTCGCTACACCCAAATAGATCTACCGCTCGAGTCCCTCGGGGTTCTAACTACCCATTCACATGATCTAAACCTCCTTACGTTATTCATACCGTGTATAAAGTACTTGTAAACAAAGTAACATGTATTTCACCCCCGCAGTTAAGAAAACTGAAAACAGTTAGAGAAAAGGGGGACATGAACTCACAGTGGATGCGTAACTCTACCAAGCGTCTCCTGATACTGTAAGCTGTGCAATGACCTACAAGTGCTAATTCTATTAGACGGACGGCCGTGCTTTAGCTTTACAGTTTATGTTTGCGGGAAATAGTTAGACAACTATTTCGTGTTACATTTTGTTTATGCTTGATAGTTATTCTTCTTCCCAAGGATGGGGGATACAATACATGTGCGTAAGTTACGTTTTATCAATCTTGTGGTAATGTAATTACCGATGTAACTTATATGTTTATGGAAGCGTTCGCAAAGTTTTGGAATCATTAACGCTTGTAAATATTATTTTCACTCTAAAATAATATTTATGTATTTCACAAAATAATCATAAACAGTGTTGTGACTAATATATTTATCACGTTAATCTTTGTGAAAATCCCACCTCCGAATGTTTAGTAAAATATAGTACTGGCGAAATTTATGTTTCAAAAGTATGCCCAAAAATAGTTCTAACACTTGTTGTGTAAAAAGTCTAAGTGTTAGGTTTTTAGAAAATTTCGCCAGAGTTTCCTCTATAACTGGAGGTGGCCACGCTTTTAAGCGTATCATTTTCTTTTAACAAATCAACTCAATCAACTTCTTTATTCAATCAAACAATTTCCGACACATCAAACTAGTCAACAAGTATGTAAATTTGCATAATCGCATGAACTTGCAGTTTTTCCGCATTAATAATGTAAATCATCCTTATATATGTAGATTTCTATATAAAGTAACTTTAATCTTGTAAAAACCTCGTGTTTAGAGAAAACCGTCTTTACAACTTCTAGTAACAAGTGACAAATACACTTCTTTGTCGGATCTCTTTATTTTACAAGTGTCTATACACTTGTGGTTTATAAAATCATATTTATTAGTGCAAGATCCATCTTTTAGAAAAAAAAACATGATTTCTTTAAAGTGTGGTCTTTCAAAAATACCACTTGCGGATACGTAGATCCGCTAGTTTTAAACACCATTTTACCGGTTAAAATACTTTTACACAAGTAAAATATTTCTCTACAAGTTCATGTCTCTAAAATGTGGTAGTGTTTCACTTTTAACCCTTGTATCTTTCAAAAACAAGCTTATGTGATGATACGTGATTTTACAAAGTCGGGTTAAACGAAGATTTGAGTTACCACATTATAGATCGGGTCTAGATAAACACAAATTTCAGGTCCTACGACTTTTACACAAGACATATGCTATTAACCTCCATTTTAGTGATTTTACTAGACTTTAAAGATTCAAAACGCATGTTTACGATATTTATCCGACGAAAGTCCTTTTAACCACCTTAGATAAGCTTAAAAACAAGATTTAAAGGTTATACCTCTAGCTCGGGGCTAGGGAAGATTCGTGACGAAAAACGCGTGGATAAAAGCTATCGGTTGAGGTCCTTCGCGCTCCGCTTGCACCAAACCTTCTAAAACGTGACTTGTGATGTTTGTATGGTGATGGAATGTAGGAGACAAGAACCGAAAGTGTGATGTGTGTGTGTGTGGTGTTCGGCCGTGAGCCACCAAGAAGAGAAGAGAGAGTGAAAGTTGTGATGTAAAGTGATAACTCAAGTGTTAGTGATGTGTATTTATAGGAAGATTAGGTGTGGTTTAACCCTTGGATAATATGCTAGCTAGATCTTAAACATAATCTAATTAAATAATAGATCTTGTACCTTGGTGTCTCCTTGGTTCATGGGGCCGGTTATGGCATGAGTGGGGCTAGTTCGATCCAAGCTTGTTTAGTTAGGGGTTTAGTTTAGTTAAATAGGTTAGGTTAAGTATCTAACCTCGTTAGTTACGTATAACATGTTATGACGGGTGTTAGGGTAACCAGGGACCCTAACTGGCTCAGAAAAAGAGTAATAATAAAAATAGTATTGTTTTCATGTTCCGGGTAAAGTCCGGGTGTCCGGTTGGATAGAAATCCGTTAAAGTGTTACAAAAGACTTTAAAGTGTCGTTATTACATTTTTAGTGACACATTTTGTTTTCCCGACACTTTAGAAAGTGTCTAGTAATATTTTCTCATTTTTGGCACTTTACTAGTCAGCTAGAAGCTGGTTAAATTATTTAAAGTGCTGTGTTTGGTACTTAAAGTACGTTCTGGCACATCCGAATCAGTGTATCCTATCCCCTAGAGACGCGGTAACACAACCCTTATATCCTACACTCACTACCAGTGTAGCCAAAATATATGAGGCTCTTAACAGGCCTTGAGGCAGTATTTGCCTGATGCTGGTTATATCAGCATGTTTACTGTGTATCCGTTTGGTGCTACTGTGCTTTTTGTGCATCATGTTTGTCACTAGGGTTCAGCACGTAAATAATGTAGTGACAGCAAATAAAGTATGATGCAAGTAAGTGCATGTATCAGTATGCAGGTAGCAGTTTATCAGCTAGTTTCAATCAAGCACAGAAATCAAGTAATAATTAATCATTAATTAAGTTGTACGGATACCTGGTTTTGTGCGGGTTGTCACATTCTCCCCCCGTTAAATAAATTTCGTCCCGAAATTTTAAGTTCTGCTTGTAGATGCAGTGTTCTTGGGAAATAAGTGGGGGTACTTTTCTTTCATCCGGTCCTCACGCTCCCATGTGAATTCAGGACCATGTCTGGCATTCCAACGTACCTTGACGAGTTTGACACTGCTCCGGCGGGTCTTGTTAACTTTCCAATCCGTGACCTCGACAGGTTCTTCAATGAAGTGGAGCGTGTCGTCAATATGAATCTCGTCGATAGGAATGGCAACGTCAACTTGAGTTGGACTTTTCTTTAAATTGGATACATGAAATGTATCGTGAACACCATTTAGTTCAGCAGGTAGGTCCAACTTGTATGCTACCGTCCCGATTCTTTCTAGAATTCTAAAGGGACCAATGTAGCGTGGATTTAACTTTCCTCGCTTTCCAAAGCGCGCTACCCCTTTCCAGGGTGAAACCTTCAATAATACCATCTCTCCGACTTGGAAGTCCACATTCTTCCGGTTTGGATCCGCGTAGGCCTTTTGCCTGTGGCGAGCGGCTTCGATGCGTTTAAGAATTTGCGCGATCTTATCTGTCGTCTCTTGGACGATCTCGGAACCAGCAAGCTGCCTATCACCTGCGTCAGACCAACATAGTGGGGATCGGCACTTGCGTCCGTATAGGGCTTCAAAAGGCGCAACACCAATACTGGTGTGGTAGCTGTTGTTGTACGAAAATTCGACCAAGGGTAAGTGTTTATCCCAGCTACCTCCTAAATCCATAACACATGCCCTCAGCATGTCTTCCAATGTTTGTATTGTTCGCTCGCTCTGGCCATCGGTTTGCGGATGGAATGCAGTGCTCAGATTCAATTGTGAGCCAAAAGATTCTTGGAAAGATTGCCATATTCTTGACACAAATCTTCCGTCTCTATCAGAGATGATCGAGAGTGGTACTCCATGTCGTGCTACGATCTCTCTCATGTAAATTTCCGCAAGTTTACTAGTACTGTCTTTCTCCCTGATTGGCAGAAAATGTGCGGACTTTGTTAGGCGGTCTACAATCACCCAAATCATATCATGGCCTCTTGGCGTTCTTGGCAGTTTTGTAACAAAATCCATGGAGATTTGTTCCCATTTCCATTTGGGAATCTCAGGTTGTTGCAGAAGTCCCGAAGGCTTCTGGTATTCTGCCTTGACCTTAGCGCACGTTAAACATTTGCTCACATAGACGGCAACGTCGCCTTTCATCCTAGGCCACCAATAGTAATCTTTAAGATCCTGGTACATCTTATCCGATCCAGGGTGGATAGAGTACCGTGACTTGTGCGCTTCGTCGAAAATAACTTCCCTTAATCCACCAAACAGAGGAACCCAAATCCTTTTCTCAAAATGTAACGTCCCTTCCTCGTTTGGTACCAAAAGCTTCTCCATTCCCCGGAGATATTCTTCCTCAATGTTTCCCTTCTTGAGAGCTTCCTTTTTGTGCAGCACGAATGCGCGAGGGAAGGTCGGTTTGTATGATCATTTCCAAAGCTCTAACCCTTATGGGCTTGATTCTTTCTTTACGACTTAGGGCATCGGCGACTACATTCGCCTTCCCTGGATGATATTTTATCTCGCAGTCGTAGTCGTTTAGCAACTCAACCCATCGTTTTTGCCTCATATTCAATTCCTTTTGGTTGAATATATGCTGTAGGCTTTTGTGATCCGTGAAGATTGTGCACTTCGTACCATACAGGTAGTGTCTCCAGATCTTTGGTGCAAAAACCACTGCGCCAAGCTCTAAATCATGGGTGGTATAATTCTTTTCGTGCACTTTCAGTTGGCGTGATGCGTAAGCAATGACCTTTTGGCGTTGCATCAACACACATCCCAATCCCTGACGCGATGCGTCGCAGTATACCACAAAATCGTCGGTACCTTCCGGTAGAGCTAAGATTGGCGCGTTGCAGAGCTTATCTTTCAATATCCGAAATGCTTCGTCCTGTTTGATTCCCCAATCAAACGTCTTATCCTTCTGGGTCAGGAGTGTCAAAGGTTGAGCGATTTTCGAAAAAAAATCCTCGATGAACCTTCGATAGTAGCCAGCCAAGCCCAAGAATTGTCGAATCTCGGTTGGCGTTGTAGGCGTTTCCCAAGTCTTGATTGCCTCGATCTTTGTGGGATCAACATGAATTCCATTTCCATTAACCACATGTCCAAGAAACTGGACTTCGCGTAGCCAAAACTCGCACTTGGAGAATTTGGTGTACAGTTGTTCCTTCTTTAGCAGCTCCAAAATGGTTCTAAGATGTTGTTCGTGCTCAGCCCTTGTCCTTGAGTAAATCAAGATGTCGTCGATAAACACAATCACGAACTTGTCTAAGTATGGCTTGCAAACTCTATTCATTAGATCCACGAATACCGCAGGTGCGTTTGTCAAACCAAATGGCATAACGAGGAACTCGGAGTGTCCATAACGAGTTCGGAAGGCTGTTTTCGGGATACTTTCCTCCTGTATTCTTAATTGATGGTATCCAGATCGAAGATCGATCTTAGAGTAAAAGCTTGAACCTTGAAGTTGATCGAACAGATCGTCGATTTTTGGCAGAGGATATCTATCCTTGATCGTCAGCTTTTTCAGTTCTCTGTAGTTGATACACATGCGGAAACTTCCGTCCTTCTTCTTGACAAACAAGACCGGAGCTCCCCAAGGCGAGAAGCTTGGTCGGATAAAACCCTTGTCTAACAACTCTTGAAGTTGCGTTGACAATTCCCGCATCTCAGATGGAGCAAGTCTGTAAGGTGCCTTAGCTACAGGCGCGGCGCCTGGAACTAAGTCAATGTGAAACTCCACTTGCCTCTGAGGTGGCAGTCCGGGTAAGTCTTCTGGGAAGACTTCTGGATACTCCCTTACGACAGGGATGTCTTCGATTGTTGGCTCAGCGGCCTTCTTGTCTACGATGTGTGCCAGAAAAGCAACACATCCTTTCTGTAAACACTTCCTTGCTTTCAAGCAGCTGATAAATCTTAGCGGTGTGTCACGCTTCTCTCCGTGAACCACAATTGTCTCACCATCATCAGTTGGGATACGAACAATTTTCTCGTGACATACTATCTCAGCCTTATTTCCGGATAACCAATCCATTCCTACCACCACGTCGAAGCTTCCCAATGGGACTGGTAGTAGATCCAGGGTAAACTCGCGTTCTCCCAATTCAGAAATCACACCTGGATCCTGGCATGCCTCACAAGCTCTGATGTTGGATTTTCTCTCACGGTCTTGTTTCAACTTCAGGCATTCCCTCTTAAAATGTCCAACTTCCTTACAATGGTAGCATCCTATCATTCGGCCATCTCCTTTCCCATTTCCACCTAGAGCGTTGTTACTGTTTTCTCCTTGTATGAAACTCTTCATCCCACAACCTTCCTTGTTGTGTCCTTTCCTCCCGTACCAAGGCTTCTGACATCCACCATCCCGGTGACACTTGCACTCAGCACATCTTGGTTTGGTTTCTAAGTAAATCTTATCATTGGCCTGTTTGTTGTTAGGGCAATCTTTCTTGAAATGCCCTTTGTCCCCGCAGTCAAAGCAACCTCGAATAGATCTTGGTTCATTGTTGTTCATTTGGGTATCTTCGGTAAGCTTCCTTTTGTTCTTTCCAGACGACTCTACCTGAGTTTTCTTGTCAGGGCTTGCAAGTTTTTCTAGTCTATTTGCTTCCGTAACGAGTGCCAAACCCATCTTACTTGCAACAATGGTTGTTGGTGGCGTAGATGCTGTCATCAAGCTCAAGACTTGAGGCGCCAGTTCCCAAATGAATTGTTCCAATTTCTTCAGTTCTGGTTTCACCAGGTATGGAGCAATTTGTGACAGATCATGAAGTCGTTGCACGTACTCCAACACCTTCGGACCTTCCATCATTAGGCTCCGAAATTCATCTTCCCACTTCTGGGTTTCCGTGTGGGGGCAATACTTCTTATGCATCATTCCTTTCAACTCATCCCAAGTTAACGCGTATGCTGTAGTTAGGCCCATTATTCGAACCTGAAGATTCCACCATAGTCGAGCTCCATCTTGAAACAACTCAGAAACATATGGGACTTGTTGTTCTGGCGTACAGCCACTCATTCGAAAGATGGATTCCATACCTTCAATCCATTTTACAAAAGTTATGGCACCCCCAGTGCCGTCGAACGTCGGAGGCTTGTAGTTGAGGAAGTGCCAGTAGGAACAACCGTTATTTTCTGAGGTACCTTTGATTGGTTCGGAGCGTAGGGCCTCGTGCCGTGCTATAGCTGCAGCAATTATCTCTTTAAGTTCTGCCTCAGAGGTGGGCATGCGCATTTCGCGTCTTGGCGGCATCTTCTAAAAGATGTTTCACATAGGTTAGGTCTCAGCAAATGAAGTGTACGTATGCATCCACATAACATCTCGTGTTATCAACGAGTCAATCACATAACCTCTTATGTTATAGGACATAAACAATTGATTGAACATCGCATGTGATGAGAATACTGCGATTGTATTGCCACAATTTGAGACCACAATGTAAAGCTCACAAGTACACCACTATATCATACTACATCAATGACTTAGTAGGGGACGACCCTAGATAAGTCGTGCGATCGTTGGTCGTGTTTAGGAGTCTCTGGTTCGTCCTTTCTCAAATTTCAGGACTCCACGTCAAGTTTCTGAATTTCTGTCCTAAAACAACATTTCTTCTCCATCGTTTCCTTGAGCTCGTCCCAGCTCAGTGTATAAGTAGCGTCTGTGCCAAGGGTCTGAACCTGGAGGTTCCATTAAGAGAGTGTGCCATCTAGAAATATCCCTGAGATGTAGGTAACACTCAGTTGGAGCGAACAGTTACTCATTCTTAGAGTGGAGTTGGTCTTTTCGGACCAACGAACAAATGCAACGGTGCCTCCGATTCCGACAAAGTTCAAAGGCTTGCAGTTCAAGAACTGTTTATAGGTGCAGCCAGTTGGAGGGTTATCTCCAGTAATGTCGTCGTTGTACTTAGAGTGGAGGTCTTCATGTCGTGCATTTTTCTGTGAGGTGCGCTCTTGCAGCTCGTCTTCTGTCCTCAGTAACGTACCGGTGCTTGTGTCACGTCTGGGTGACATTCCCTTTTTTTTGTCGAAATAGTGTGAAGCGGGTTGGACAATGTTTCAATTGTCCATGGGGTATATATATAGCAACGTAAGCCATCATGTAATCACCCCATTTCACACGCAAATATACTCACTGTAATAGTGGGGAAATAAATTCCTGAGCCTTCACATAGGCTCGTCAATTTGGCTTGTTGCTTGTAATAGAATGAACTCGAGGCTACATCGCCTAGGTCATTTGTGTTTAGGTTATCATTAGCTTGACCTGCAGAGTCCACCAGGATTCCTGTGCACTACAAATCGTTATTACGTGGGCCCCCGTAATAATAAATTGTCTTGCACAGTTACCCCAAATTTTCTCTCATCCAAGCAGATGATCAATCAAGGAGCAACAGCCGGTGCATTGGCATGAACAGGGTCATACTCCAATGCGGGGTCAGGAGCAACGCCTGGCTCAGGGGCCACGGCTAGCTCCGAATCAAAATTCCATCTCAAAATCAGCTGGATCAACAATCACAGGGGTTACAGGATCCCCCAAGGGCTGGTCTAAGTGCATGAACTCAATGTCATGGTCTGGATCAACACCAGGCGGAAAAACAGGATTGTCCTCATAATCACGATCAATACTCAAAACTGTGTGCGGGGTCCGGTGCAGCTAGTGATGCCGTATCAGGGTCGGCGTCGTGTAAGTAGTGCTGCATTCCCTGTATGTGCGAAGATGCGGGTGTCAGAAACTCAAATGAGTCTGGGATAGGGGAATGGTCATAAGTTTCCCCTATAGGAGCGTCCGCATGTAGTAGTCTAGTACCAGCAGTAATAAGGCCCTGCCCTCGAATGGGTCCTCCTCCAGTAGATCGTTATCGTCTTCAGAGGCCTCGTTGGGAGGGCGTATCATCAACAGGATAAGCGGCAAGGGGCACAGGAGCAGGGATTACCGCCAGTGGTAAAATCCCAACAAGGTGGCCATCAGTAGGCTCTGCTACGACTTCAGGCAGTGCACAAAGGGCTGAAAGTCGTCATTGTCTGTGCCGGTAGTATCAGAAATGTACACCTCGTGCTTCGTTGAACTATGTCGTCTGATACTATGGTCATGGGGTTCGTAGTGCCCATCCTTCTAGTACTTGATGAAAGCATAACGTTTGTAACACAAACACATATACGTATAATAATTAATCATATAATCAGTTAATCACATAAGTCACCAAGTAAGGTATCACATACTTTTCCTAGCTTTACTAGCCAATTTCATTCAGTCTACCAGACTGCTCTATCCTTCACTTAAACCAGACCTCGATCCTCCAGATCGAACCTTATAACAAATCAACGTGCTCAACTACCTTATTCACCTCGATCCTCCAGATCGATCCTATAACAAACCAACGTGCTCAACTACCTTAACCATCTCGATCCTCCAGATCGATCCTCAGCCCTCCAAGCTGAACTTATAATTAATAAAATGTGCTCAACATTTGTTTGTAAAAAGTGTGGATCTGGACTTAAGTGGTATGCAGAAAAAATGTTTTCGTGAGAGCCCTAGTGATCATAGTCTAGACTCGAGACAGAATCCTAGTTCGCTATGATCAGAGCTCTGATACCAAGCTGTCACACCCTGGCTTTGCGGAAGCGTGGTTAGTTTTGGTGTGACTTCTTAATACCATAGCTTAATCATAACAAAGCTATATGAATTTAAAAACCATGCAAGTCATCATTAAGTTTAGAAATCAACATACAACCATTGTTTTAAACATACGACCATGACCTTGTTCAATAACATTACATCTAGAAACAAAACATAAATGAGGGTTAAGGATTGTGTCTTGTCCAGGTAAGAGAACACAACCCCTAATCCTTGATGACTTCATGAAGATTGCAGCGGAAAACGTTCATACCGTGCCAGAATCCGTTAATTTCCTGAAATACATGTGAGTTGAAAAATCAACAATAATGTTGAGCGAGTTCATGTGCAAGTGAGTAAGTAAAACACTTGTAAGTATAAAAGTTTCCTGGTATGTAGCAGTGTAAGAGGACTTGTGATCACCAATGGTTTGCAAGGCCATTAGCATGTCGTGAAATGCAAGTAAGTAAGATACAACCCTAGCTGATTTTGCGTTGGGTACCAAGTCACTCCGGATCCGTTCTGTTAGTCCTTCGAGAGGCCTGTTCTGTTGGACCGGGAGCTGGGCTCGCTACACCCAAATAGATCTACCGCTCGAGTCCCTCGGGGTTCTAACTACCCATTCACATGATCTAAACCTCCTTACGTTATTCATACCGTGTATAAAGTACTTGTAAACAAAGTAACATGTATTTCACCCCCGCAGTTAAGAAAACTGAAAACAGTTAGAGAAAAGGGGGACATGAACTCACAGTGGATGCGTAACTCTACCAAGCGTCTCCTGATACTGTAAGCTGTGCAATGACCTACAAGTGCTAATTCTATTAGACGGACGGCCGTGCTTTAGCTTTACAGTTTATGTTTGCGGGAAATAGTTAGACAACTATTTCGTGTTACATTTTGTTTATGCTTGATAGTTATTCTTCTTCCCAAGGATGGGGGATACAATACATGTGCGTAAGTTACGTTTTATCAATCTTGTGGTAATGTAATTACCGATGTAACTTATATGTTTATGGAAGCGTTCGCAAAGTTTTGGAATCATTAACGCTTGTAAATATTATTTTCACTCTAAAATAATATTTATGTATTTCACAAAATAATCATAAACAGTGTTGTGACTAATATATTTATCACGTTAATCTTTGTGAAAATCCCACCTCCGAATGTTTAGTAAAATATAGTACTGGCGAAATTTATGTTTCAAAAGTATGCCCAAAAATAGTTCTAACACTTGTTGTGTAAAAAGTCTAAGTGTTAGGTTTTTAGAAAATTTCGCCAGAGTTTCCTCTATAACTGGAGGTGGCCACGCTTTTAAGCGTATCATTTTCTTTTAACAAATCAACTCAATCAACTTCTTTATTCAATCAAACAATTTCCGACACATCAAACTAGTCAACAAGTATGTAAATTTGCATAATCGCATGAACTTGCAGTTTTTCCGCATTAATGATGTAAATCATCCTTATATATGTAGATTTCTATATAAAGTAACTTTAATCTTGTAAAAACCTCGTGTTTAGAGAAAACCGTCTTTACAACTTCTAGTAACAAGTGACAAATACACTTCTTTGTCGGATCTCTTTATTTTACAAGTGTCTATACACTTGTGGTTTATAAAATCATATTTATTAGTGCAAGATCCATCTTTTAGAAAAAAAAACATGATTTCTTTAAAGTGTGGTCTTTCAAAAATACCACTTGCGGATACGTAGATCCGCTAGTTTTAAACACCATTTTACCGGTTAAAATACTTTTACACAAGTAAAATATTTCTCTACAAGTTCATGTCTCTAAAATGTGGTAGTGTTTCACTTTTAACCCTTGTATCTTTCAAAAACAAGCTTATGTGATGATACGTGATTTTACAAAGTCGGGTTAAACGAAGATTTGAGTTACCACATTATAGATCGGGTCTAGATAAACACAAATTTCAGGTCCTACGACTTTTACACAAGACATATGCTATTAACCTCCATTTTAGTGATTTTACTAGACTTTAAAGATTCAAAACGCATGTTTACGATATTTATCCGACGAAAGTCCTTTTAACCACCTTAGATAAGCTTAAAAACAAGATTTAAAGGTTATACCTCTAGCTCGGGGCTAGGGAAGATTCGTGACGAAAAACGCGTGGATAAAAGCTATCGGTTGAGGTCCTTCGCGCTCCGCTTGCACCAAACCTTCTAAAACGTGACTTGTGATGTTTGTATGGTGATGGAATGTAGGAGACAAGAACCGAAAGTGTGATGTGTGTGTGTGTGGTGTTCGGCCGTGAGCCACCAAGAAGAGAAGAGAGAGTGAAAGTTGTGATGTAAAGTGATAACTCAAGTGTTAGTGATGTGTATTTATAGGAAGATTAGGTGTGGTTTAACCCTTGGATAATATGCTAGCTAGATCTTAAACATAATCTAATTAAATAATAGATCTTGTACCTTGGTGTCTCCTTGGTTCATGGGGCCGGTTATGGCATGAGTGGGGCTAGTTCGATCCAAGCTTGTTTAGTTAGGGGTTTAGTTTAGTTAAATAGGTTAGGTTAAGTATCTAACCTCGTTAGTTACGTATAACATGTTATGACGGGTGTTAGGGTAACCAGGGACCCTAACTGGCTCAGAAAAAGAGTAATAATAAAAATAGTATTGTTTTCATGTTCCGGGTAAAGTCCGGGTGTCCGGTTGGATAGAAATCCGTTAAAGTGTTACAAAAGACTTTAAAGTGTCGTTATTACATTTTTAGTGACACATTTTGTTTTCCCGACACTTTAGAAAGTGTCTAGTAATATTTTCTCATTTTTGGCACTTTACTAGTCAGCTAGAAGCTGGTTAAATTATTTAAAGTGCTGTGTTTGGTACTTAAAGTACGTTCTGGCACATCCGAATCAGTGTATCCTATCCCCTAGAGACGCGGTAACACAACCCTTATATCCTACACTCACTACCAGTGTAGCCAAAATATATGAGGCTCTTAACAGGCCTTGAGGCAGTATTTGCCTGATGCTGGTTATATCAGCATGTTTACTGTGTATCCGTTTGGTGCTACTGTGCTTTTTGTGCATCATGTTTGTCACTAGGGTTCAGCACGTAAATAATGTAGTGACAGCAAATAAAGTATGATGCAAGTAAGTGCATGTATCAGTATGCAGGTAGCAGTTTATCAGCTAGTTTCAATCAAGCACAGAAATCAAGTAATAATTAATCATTAATTAAGTTGTACGGATACCTGGTTTTGTGCGGGTTGTCACAGTTTATGTGTCAAATGTAAATCATGTAATGTGTAACCAATGTCAATAATGTTTATGTGTCAAATGTAAATAATGTAATGTGTAACCAAAATGATATGTATGCCTAGTGAAATATATCAACTAAACCATATGCACAAAAACAAAGTATTGAAGTAAAACACGGTTTAAATCAAAGCTATGTTTTGTGGAAATGCATGCTATACTGATACAAATATCTATGCGGTATTGTGAGAATGCATACATCCAAGCCTTGAGACTGTGGCGATAAACCCTTAAACAACTTAAAGGTTTATCTAAATTATGTATATCGAATTCGGTCATTCCTTCCAATCCACACCTACCCAGGATTTCAGGAACGGGAGTTGTCAATTCCTGTGGTACCACTACCTACTAACGAACGGCGTGATCGGTGTTAATGAATGTATTGTTCCATTTATACAAACCAAATATCATATCAAAATGTAAGCATGTGATGAAAACAAATGTACTAAGTATGCAATAGATGAACATACATAGCATGTGATGTGATGTGAAACGATGTACTAAGTATGAACTAAATGGACATACATAGCATAAAATGAAATGTAAAACGATGTACTAAGTATGAACTAAATGGACATACATAGCATAAAATGAAATGTAAAACGATGTACTAAGTATGCACGCAATGGGCATACATAGCATAACACAATGAAATCATGTACTATAAATGTACTAATGAACATAGCAAGTATATGATGTGAAAACAGGAAAGCATGAAAGTAACAAGTAGGCACATGTGTTCCACCCCAAAACGTTTGGAAAACAGTAAAAGAGGGGTCTATGTACTCACTTGAGATTGCTCAGAAGTCCTAGGATAACCACCAAGCAATACTAGAGATCACGGAATCAAACGGCACCTAATATAGGTAACTATGTTAATAAACCGGACCTAAATCGGAGGATCGGATAGAATGATGGTTCGTAAACCAAACGAGTATGGAGATTCGTGTAATATGGTTTAACAAGCCTACATACTAAATGAAACCTAACATAAGTGCTTACGACCCATTACGACCCGTTTAGGTAGCTTATGCTACTTTAACGCGCCGTTCGCGTGAAACGCGTTCGGACCGCCTAACTAGTCCTATGACAAGTGTTATATGCCTAAACATGTTACATAATCAGTTATGTGACAAAAGTTTAGGTTACATATGCTTACTTACCAATTATACATGAAAAGGGTATTCTGGTAATTTACCTAAGGCATATAAACTACCTATCATACAACTACTTAAATGAAGCGACCATAAGGTTTAACCTCGGAAGGTTATTCCCTATATACTATGGTCACCTAATGTGTTTGGTCGGATCCTAATGATCGACCAAATGGGTCGGGTTCGAAGGTATAAGCGATTTATTAGATCGCTTCCCCTTACGACCCTAGACAACGTGGTAATCAGTAGGCATAGTCACAAGGGACTATTACCATCGTTATTACAATCACGTTGCGAAGTTCAAACGAACTTCGCATTGACCATACACTGGTCAACGCAGAAAGTCAAACAAAGTTTGACTTTCCGACTCGAAAAGCAATAAAAGAAAGGAAAGAACGAAAGAACACTTACAAAGGGTCCTCGCAAGCAAATCGTGATCGAATAGCTCAGGTATGAAGCAAAGGCCTCAACTTAGAGCATTACAATCAGATTTGGTGGGTTTTTGCAAGTGATGGGGGTGGGTATTTATAGTGTTCGGAGAACCGTTAGTATCTTTTATCGGGAAACGTGCTTCAATCTTGGCCATACACTTGCACCCATGGTATTGTAATACCATAGGCACATCAAACCAGCCCATAGTATTGATAAATAACATGTGCACAATTGAATTGGACCAGATCCAATGTTTCTGCATGTTTTCTACTGTCTGGGGGCTGACGCAGCCCGCTTCAGGATCAGGCAAAACTCAGGCGGGCCGCCTGGCCTTGTCTGATCAGAACAAATTTTCATAAATTACAGTTTTGGTCCCTGCACGTGTTTAAGGCCATTTCCGACACTTCTAAGGCCCGTAAAGCCAACTTTAAGGCCCTAAAATGATGCCTAAACATTGTGGACATGAAACATGCTAAAAAATATGTCGGCTGTTGGTTCGTTTGGCCGTACGATCGCGATGTTCGCTTAATTATGACGGAATGCGCATAAGCGCGAAAAACGATCCAAATTGCGCGACGAATGGATTTTTCTTATTCCAAACACTAAAATAAAATGTTTTAGTGCTTACATAAATTTTTGGTGTCCGGATGTATTCAGAACGTAAGTTATGCGCGAAAATGCAAACTTGTGCACTTTTTGACGCTTTTAGTCCCTGAATGACCCAAAAGTTTATTTTAGCACACCGAACCCCTCAAAGCCTATTTCTAAGCTATGTAAAGGATATTTATGGTATGTTTAACTTATGGCCATGTTTCGGAATGTTTGTTACAGTTCAAATTGGCATACTTTCGCAGTTTGTCAACTTTAGTCCCTGTAAGCGATTTAACTTGATTTTGCCATACCAAAGCCTTCGAAACTTATTTCTAAGTTATGTAAAGGTTATTTAAGGTATGTTAAGCCTATTTCACTATTCTGGAGTGTTCGTTGCATTAAACTGGTTATATTTATGCATCGGTGCGCTTATAACCTTCCAGAAAGCGATTTAGAGTTTGGAATCGAACAAGAATTGATATGTGCAAATGATACACATATTTATACAAATCCCAAGTATGAAATACAATATTTCATTGGTTTGGTATTTGTTTGATGGCCGTGGAGGCACAGGTGTTACAGAATATACCTGAGACCACATCGGGTTCCATCTTCACCTCAGTTGCGGTTAACTGGAAGGATCTGGCTTTTGCTTTTGGAGTCTCTGTATGTGAATCCTTGCCATCCTTCTTCCCGATTAACTCCGGGCATTCAGATTTCTTGTGACCCGGCTGGTAGCATTTATAACACACTGACACTTTCCCCGGGCATAATGTAGCCGTGTGCCCTGTCTTCCCACATATAGGACACGGCTTATCTTTAAACCGGCACTCGCCCTTGTGCCCTTTCCCACAAACCTTACAACTCGGCGACCCGCCTTTCCCATCCTGTTTCTTAGATGATTCAGTTGTACGCGCCTTTTTCGTAGGGCATGGATTAACAACTTGTGCCCTTCTTTCATCTCTCTCTATTTGCTTCTTTAGCTCTATCTCCCTTTCTCGAGTAGTATTAATGATTTCAGTGAGAGTCTCGTATTTCGAGGGAGTCATAAACTCCCGGTACTCTGCACTTAGCATATTATAATAATAATAATATACTTTCTGTTCTTCGGACGTCACCAACTCATCACAGAATCTCAGTTTATCAAGAAAGATCCCTGTGATTTTATCGATAGATTCGCCTTTTTGCCTTAGCTGAATAAATTCCTCCTTGATTCGGTTAATAACGGCTTTGGGGCTGTGGTGTTTAAGGAATGGCACTTTAAACTCGTCCCATGACATCACTCTTGGCGTTTTGCTTCTGATTTCCTTTTTCTTGTTATCCCACCAATCCTTTGCTTGACCTCTATGCTGACCCATACCATAAGCTACGAAGTCGTTCGTGTCGCAGTGGGTTCTCTCAAACACCCCCTCAATATCGCTTAACCTACGTTGGCATACTATCGGATCCACCTCTCCATTATAAAGTGGTGGTTTACATGCCATAAATTCCTTGTATGAGCAGCCCTTGCGCTCTCCAGATTTCTCCTTAGCTATGTTGGTACTATCTTCCAACTTCTTGATTCTCTCATTAACTACCGATAGTACCGTGTTTTGAATCTTATCAATAAAACCAGATAAGCTATTTTCCTACTTCGTCGGCAATCACTTCCTTCATTTGCTCGGTGACTATTAGCACCGTATTATCATTACCTTCTTCCGTCATCTTTAAAACTGAAATGTTTACACCAACCGTTAAACATTTCATCTATAACATATGATTTATTTGCTTCGGTTTAGCCAAGTTCATAACTTGCTTTAACCGTTCTTATTTAGTGCACCTTTCGGGTTTAAGTGTGTTAACACGCTCTTCCCGTGCACGTCAATTCATACTTCCCTTCTACATTTAATAAGTCTACTAAAACAATTAACTCTTACCGGATGTTTGATCAAGCTTGAACCGAACACATTTTGTTAACAACCTTGAGCTGTGATTACCAACTTGTAACACTCATCTTATAATTCCATTGTTTAATCATAAAATACGAGCTTTTAAAACTTAAATACATAATTAACAAAAGCTTAGTTAATAAACTAAGATGTACTTCATTATAGTGTTTACACAAAGCCAACTAACTAGATTAAAATATTCAACATTCGGTAGTGTTTACAAAATAACATGGTTTAAACCAAATTAGATTAGTGCGGAAGCATTCAAAACTTGTGTTCGGTTCTTGATTCCCTTGCTTGATCGACATCCACAACAAAACGAGCATCACCTAAGGTCAAAACCACATCAATTGTTAGTTTTGACATCATAATATCGAATATATACAAGTTCCATTTCTAAACAATGAAAAACAAACAATAATTGCAGCAATTAGGGTTGTCGCGCCCTGTGACGGATCGAGTCCAAGCCTTTGCGGCCCGTGACAGCCGTTGCGTGACGGGATGGTGAAAGCATTTTGGCGTCGCACAACGCGAGACCTTCATTTCGGCAGAAAGGGTTGTTGTTTGGTGCTGTATGTTTGCCCAGCAACTTTATTTCACTTATCAAATTTAAAACTATCATAACTTTCAATTTACATGTCCGTTTTTGCCGATTCTTTTTCCTATATGTCCGTATTAATATTACGGATCTAACTATATAAATTTCACTTAACGAAACCTGGATTGTAAACAAATGGCCCACATAATCCTTGTTTTGATTATTTGACCCATTAACTATGTGTGCAATTGTTTGCCAATCTATTCTTTGGCATTCTAATCTTATTTACCCATCCCCTGGGCTTGTAATTCTTAGCGTATCCGTACCAATACATGGCTTTACGCTTATATACAAATTTCATGCTTGCTTGTTATAAATTCAAGCATTACCACTTTATGCAATTTTGGTAATTTCTATCATTCGACCCGATAACACGGATTCATAAACCTAATTTAGTATAACCATTATTTACTAAATTGCTATCTAGCACTAACGCATTATGAGGCTTTCAAGTCTCTACGTGCAAGATCAACATAAAAACATAGTTTTGACCCTGTTTGGTTGACGAGTGAAAATCCTCACTCTAATGTCAATCCAAACCATTCCTAACCAATATTTTGACCCGTTTGAGTGTCGTGTGGACTTCGCCACTTCAATGACACGTCAAACGCATATACTACATTATGAGAACGTTAACTAGCTAAAACCAAACGTTTACATGTAATTTAACGGAACCAAAGTCACGTACCTTTAGAGCACCCCCTTCAAGCGTGTATCCCCTCCGGCTTGTCCACTCGACGATCCGGATTCGTTGCCTAAAGAGTTCAATTCACAACCAATTTAGAACTCTTTTCATAATCATTAACGCATAATTCACTATAATTATCAAATATGCGTTTCCATCCGATTTTTAACATTTTAATCCTCACTTAGGCATTTTAACAAACACCTAGCAGGTCTAATTTTTACATAGTTAGAATCAAGTTCATGACTTGTTATTTTCACTAATTTCAATCACATATTTCGATTTCCTCATGTCATGCATGCATAAATTTTTAAAATTATCATAGAGGATTCAAGTAATACTACTTCTAATAACCCAAATTCTTGTGTTCATCTCTTTGTAAAAACCCATTTAACTCATGAATGGGTTATCAAAATTTTCATAATTTTAAAACATAATTCTTGCTAATTATCAACTAGGATTCACTCATAAACTTGTTTTCATTACAAGTTTCATCTAATCATCACATAATCAAGCTATAATTCGATTTTCACAATTAACCTAGAATTTAAGATGAATCAAAACATCAGGATTTTGCATACCTTATGATCCCTTCAACGAGGTGATCACGAATTCCTGCTTGGAAATCGATTTAGACTAGATTAGAGCCCTCAATTTGGTGAAAATTGCAAGACTAGGGTTTGGTAGGGAGCTCTTGTGTCGCCCCTGTGTTGAGATCGACTAGACACACACCTAAGTGTGTGTTTGGTGTGATTAATTTTGTTTTATGATTTTAAGTTTCAAGTTTAACTACTTTAGTCCCTCAACATTTCTTTTGTTCGTATCTAATGTGTTTTAACCCACTTACATGTTACCACAAGACTTGTGGCTAACTGGGTTATTTATTTCCTAGTTGGCTTATTCTCGTTTAATTTAAACTTTATAATTCTAATATAAAGTTTTATATTTTCGGGGTGTTATAAAGCGGTAAGTCATCTCCAAAGTCAAGCAACGGAAACGGCTGAAAGTCGTCGTCGTCTGATAGCATATCTGGGTCGCTCTTAGTATCTGAGCTAAAGATCTCCGGCTCTGGTGCGATCTCGTCATTGGAGACAATAGCCATGGGGTCATCAGTATCGGACAATCCGCTCTCGGATGAAGACATAGTGTATGTAACAGAACAATCATAACATATGCACATATATTAACCACTATCATTTAGCATTCAATTAAAGAAAATGTATCATGAAATCATGTATCCTCATTATTCCTCATGAATCCCTTTTATCCTTTCTAGTCTCCCAGACTAAACCACCTAGTCTCTCAGACTAAACCACCTAGTCTCCCAGACTAAACCACTAATGTAAATCTTGCAATCGTGTTTCTTGTCTTTCCATTTGTAAAAATGTTTGTTTCCCTGGATCTGGGTGTTTCGTGTGTGCAATGAAAACATGTTGTAAAAATATTTTCGTGAGAGCCCTAATGATTGTAGTCTAGACTCGAGAAGGAATCCTAGTTCGCTACAATTGAAGCTCTGATACCAAACTGTCACACCCTGACTTTTACGGAAGCGTGATTATGTGTGACTTGCTTAACATCATTGCATTCAACCATAACAAACATCTATATGATAAAACCAAAGATGTTCATCCATTACTTAAGTTTAAAATATCACAAACATCATTGTCTTGAAATTCCAAAACAGACCTTGAATCCACATTACAAACCATGCAAATTGTTTTAGAGTTCCACAAGGACTCGACAAAAGACATTAATAAAACTAAGCTTTGAATTATGTATCTTATCCAGGATAAGACACACAATCCAAACCTTTAGACTCCGGATGACATCTTTTATTCCCAACATTACTTGAAACTTCCAAACGCCCGCCAGATCCATATTTAATTCCCTGAAATACATGTAGTTTAAAAACATCAACAAAAGTTGAGCGAGTTCATGTATTTGTTTGTGTGCACGAATAAACCTTTGTAATCATTGAAAGTATGTATGTATGTTTGTAAAACCCTGGTATGAAAGCAAAAAAGGAAAACAGAAAACAGTTCATTAACGGTTTGCAAGGCCATTAATATGTGTGACGTGATGCAGGAAGGCTCAAACCTAGCAGATTTTGCACTGGGCTACAGTTTGAAGACATAGTCACCACATGGGCCAAACCCCGGTCCACATGGGTGTGGGCTCGCTACACCCAAATAGATCTATCACTCATGTCCCTCGGTCCTACTACGAGGATTAATGGTCTTAAGCGTTGTACCCATCACTCACATGATCTAGCAGTACCTTTCCTTAGCTAACCATACCATGTATAATCGTTTGTAAATAGTATGTAACATGTACTTCACCCCCGAAGTTATAAAACTGAAAACAGTTAAAAGAAAAGGGGGAACATGAACTCGCAGTCTTGCGTTCTTCGTAATCAACGATAACTCAAAGCTTCTTCCGGTGTACACGACTACCTACATCGTACTATGATCTATTAGACGAGCGGGTCGTGCCTTGACATAGTATTAATTAGTGTCTTTGAGTTACGTTTCATTGTGTCTTCAATATTATTCCAAGTTGTATAATTATTTGTTAAAATAATAAATATTTTAACTTAAATTGTATTTATTAAATTTTTGGAATAATAGTTAAAATAATATATTTAACTTCACACCTTTTTGTATTTATATGTGAATATCCTTCCCAAGGATGGGTGTATTTGTATTCGTATTCTTATACTTGTATATTTTTGCCATGTATTGGTGTCGTATTCCGGAGTGTATTTATACGTACGAAAATACGTATTTTCTTGTAATTGTTAAGTATTCTTATACTTAATTTTGTATTAATTTTTCCGGAATAATATAAAAATACATCAATATATATTTCCAAAATATATATTTACTTAGAAAAAATATTTATAATTTTTTCTTTGGCAAAAATACTTATAAATTTCATACAAGTCCCAAAAATAATATATTTCCAAGTCCAACTTAGAGAATATATATAAATCCATTTTTCTTCCAAAAATAATATACTTCATGTTTGTTTGAGAAAATATATGTTTCTTCCAAAAATAATACATCTTCAAATATTTCCAAGAAAAATATATCTTTATTTGTAAAAAATAATATATTTTCTCATTGTCAAAAATATGATATATTTGTAATAATTGTAGAAATCATATTTTTGTTCTCTTGGTGTCCAAAATATTATTTACCAAAAATATACTTATGAATAAAATTTCCGGAATATTTTGTAGGTTATATTCCTTTGTTCGGTTCCACCAATAAATTGGGTATTCTTTGTATATTTATTCCTTAGAATTTTGGTAATATTTTGAATTGTAATTTTTTTGTATTTTGATGAGTTATATTATTTCAAGTCCTAAAATAATATAAAAAATACACATAATATACAAATAATAACACACATGGTGACATCCAAATATATATTTTCCTAAACACATATTTAGTCACTTTTATTTATAAAAACCAACCTCTAATATTTGTAATTTTTGTAACAAAATTTATGGCAAACTTTATGTGAAAATCCATGGTTTGAAATATACTTGTAAATATTTGTTTAGAAATATTTTTCTAAGTGTTTAATTTTTAGAAAATTTTGCCATAGTTTCCCCTAAAAATGGAGGTTTCCATGCCTTCAAGGCATATCATTTTCTTTTGTAAATCAACACAATTAATCAACAATCAATCTATACTTACCAATTTTGCCAAAATCAAGCATAACTACTACTTCATGAAATTGAAAATTTACAAAAATTTGTAATAACTTACTAGTGTGTTTAGTAAGCTTAGTTAACCTTTAAAGTGTGGTTGTTTCTTTAAAAAACATCATTTTTAAAGAAGTTTGTTCTTTACAACTTATAATCACATTTTCTAAAAATGCTTCTTCTTGGATTTTTCTTGTTACACATGCGTTTCTACACTTGTTTAACCTCTAAAAACATGGTTGATTTCTTTAAGAACCAAGATTAAGTAAACTTTGTATTTTTAACTTGATTTCTTGAAAATCATCCTTGAAATCTTAGATCTACAAGACTTACATCTTACTTTAATCATCATTTAATCAAGAAAACAATTTATTCTTTCAAGTTCATGACTTGTGTTAGGATGATCCATTGATCTCTAACATTTTCATCCTCTCATCTTGCTATATTATGTTTTTAATCATCATCTAGCAAGATCATATGATGATCTACATCATTAACATAAACAATCAAACATCACAACAACACTAAACAACATGATTTCTTTAAGATTTTAAGCTTATGTTCATGTTTCATGTTCTTGTTTCTTAGTGTTCTTTATGATTAACAACATGTATCACCTTTTAACCACTTAAACTAGATGTAAAATGAAGAGTATGATGTTCTTACCACTAGCTTAAGGCTAGGGATGATCAAGAGAAGAAAAGAAGTGGATAATAGCAAATGGTGAAGGTCCTTCCACTTCTACAAGCTCCAAGCTTCCTTACTATGCTTCTAACACCCTTGAGTATGTATGGATTTAATGGAAAATGAAAGATGATGATGATGATGGAGTGGGGGTGGTGTTCGGCCGTGACTAGAAGGAAGGAGAAGAGAAGAAGTGAAATGTGTTATGTTGTGTGAGAATGATGAACCATGAACCTTGGGTTAACTTATAATCTTTCCAACAACAAAAGGTCTAATGGTTAATGTGTTCTCTAAAGGTGTAGACAAGATCAAGTTAAATAATCAAATAAAATCAAGGTGTGGGGACACCTTGCAACCGTGAACTAGGTGGGGGGGGGGATAGGCTTAGGTTTAACTAGTTAGTTAGATTAAGGTTAGAATTCAAGTATTCTAGTTACGGATTTACTTATTAGATGTTTATATAGTGTGTTATGATGTTCGGGGACCATAACTAGCTCGGTAATGTTAAAACAATGCTTTTAGTGAAAATTTGATATTTCGGGTAGTGTCCGGTTGTTCGGTTGGTTACCGGTTCGTTAAGGTACTAAACTATGCAGTTTAGTGCGCTTTATGTTACCTTTTGTGACAGTTTTGATTCCCGACACTTAGGAAAGCATTCAGGACCATTTAACCATATTTCTGCATGATATTAGTGTGTTTAAATGCTGAATTTGCTGATTTTCTGCAGAATTCTACAGTGTATGTGAGTTTTAGGCACTTTCCGGCACTTAAACTATCTCTAGGAAGGCAGTTTTGTGATCCTTACTTTCCTACAAACTATACTAGTGTAATACTTGGTTTCTGGCTCATTCTGTGTCTCAACACATTGTCTGTCTATGTACTGAACTCCGTCAACATTTTCCTGGTTTGTCTTATAATTGTGCTAACTGTGTTTCGTGCATCATTTGAGTTAATAAAGTTCTCATGCAATAATGATATCACATTAAGCAATATGTAATGCACATGTATGTATATGGTAATAATCAGAAAGCAATTCAAGTCATTAATTGTAATTCAGCTGTCACACCCTGGCTTTGCGGAAGCGTGGTTAATGTTGGTGTGACTTCTTAATACCATAGCTTAATCATACCAAAGCTATATGAGTTAAAAAAAACATGCAAGATCATCCATTAAGTTTTGAAAACCAAATACAGTACCATTGTTTTAACCAATAACCATAACCTTGTTCAACAGACATTACAACTTTAAACATAACATAAACATGGTTTAAGGATTGTGTCTTGTCCAGGAAAGAGACACATCCCCTAAACCCCGGATGACCTCAGAAACTAGTGCAGCGGAAAACATGCCATACCGTGCCAGATCTCGTTAATTTCCTGAAATACATGTAAGTTGAAAAATCAACAATAATGTTGAGCGAGTTCATGTGTAAGTGAGTATGTAAAACACTTGTGAGTATAAAAATAGTTGTGGTATGTAGCAGTTGTAAGAGGACTTGTGATCACCAATGGTTTGCAAGGCCACTGACATATGTGAAGTGCAAATAGGGAGACTCAAACCTAGCAGATTTCGCCACGGCAAAGTATGTGGACAAAGTCACCCCACGGTCCGTTTCTAGTTTGGCCGGGGGCTGGGCTCGCTACACCCAGATAGATCTACCGCTCCTGTCCCTCGGTCCCTCCATGAGGACTAATGGCCCCATGTTGTTCCTATCCACTCACATGATCGTATAACACCTCCTTACGTTAAACATACCGTTGTAAAGTACTCGTAAATCATAGTAACATGTATTTCACCCCCGCGGTTAAGTAAACTGAAAACAGTTAGAGAAAAGGGGGACATGAACTCACAGTGAATGCGCGTCTCTACCAAGTGTTTCCAATACAGTAAGCTGTGCAACGACCTACAAGTGCTAATTCTATTAGACGGACGGCCGTGCTTTAGCTTTATAGTTTATGTCTTTGGGAAATAGTTAGACAACTATTTCGTGTTTATGTTCCGTATACACTTGGTAGTTATTCTTCTTCCCAAGGATGGGGGATACAATACATGTGCGTAAGTTACGTTTTATCAATCTTGTGGTAATGTAATTACCGGTGTAACTTATATGTTTGTGGAAGCGTTCGTAAAGTTTTGGAATCGTTAACGCTTGTAAATATTATTTTCACTCTAAAATAATATTTATGTATTTCACAAAATAATCATAAACAGTGTTGTGACAAATATATTTATCACGTTAATCTTTGTGAAAATCCCACCTCCGAATATTTAGTAATTAAAGTCATGGCGAAATTTTATGTTTCGAAAATATGTCGAAAATAGTTCTAACACTTGTTGTGTAAATAATTCTAAGTGTTAGGTTTTTAGAAAATTTCGCCAGAGTTTCCTCTGTAACTGGAGGTGGCCACGCTTTCAAGCGTATCATTTTCTTTTTGAAAACAACCCATGATTATCAACAATCAACCCTTACGTTTTAACACGCGAAACGCTACCCTTGTCGTTTCAGTTTCAATGTGTGGAAACTGGACTGTTTTCGGACGACTAAATAAAATGCTTAACCCTTTCCAAAAATTCCCAAATTTTTATGGGTCGTCCTAATCGTCCCAAAAATGATTGTATAAAAATATCGGGGTCCAGTTTCTTATCAATAATTTATAGAAAATCGTTTACCGAACTGTGATCAGATTTGTCACATTCTGATCACAGTTTATGGAAAAATTCGTCAAAAATTCCTCGTATGTCCGTTTATCGAAATTCCAGTTTGAGGGTCACAAATACATCCGTGACCATCTTAGATAAAAGTTTCAGGGGCTGGTTCGGTTCGGGTTTTAAGTTGTGATCGAAAACGCACAGCCCCATTTACTGCAGTAACAAACAGCCTTAGCTGCTGTCACGAAAACAGGTTTTTAAAATAGTAACCGACATCAGAAAAATACGATTCCAGCGCCATTTTCTTCGTTTTTCGAAATGACACGATTTAGGCTTTTGAAATTCCGTTTTTCGAGTTTTTAAAGTCCGTTTACAGCCTGATGAAGGCGGCTGAAACAGTGACTCAGCTTGCTGTTTTGCGGTTTAGATGTTATTAAATCGTGTTATAAGTGTCCGATTAGCGGGTTAAACAAGAAAACAACTTTTGTACACGTTAAAACACTTTTACCCGAGTAAAGCATTTTTACACAAGTTCATGTTTCATGTGTGGTAGAGTTTCACCTTTTAACCCTTGTTTCTTCTAAAAACAAGCTTATGTGAAGATCCATGATCTTACCAAACCGGGTTAAACGGTGATCCGAGCTACCACAACATAGATCGGGTCTAAATAATCCCAACTTTCAAATACTACAACTTTTACACAACATAAATGCTATTAACCACCAATTTATGTGTTTTTAGTAGACTTTTGTTCATCATTTTGCATTTTAACGAGATTTAACCGATACAAATCCTCTTAACCACTTTAGATATGATCAAATAAGAGTTTTAAGTGTTATACCTCTAGCTCGGGGCTAGGGAAGATTCTTGATGGAAAATGGGTGGATAAAAGCTAACGAAAGAGGTCCTTCGTGTTCCGCTTGCTCCAAGACTCCTTATACGTGACCTCTAACATTTGTATGATGTTGGAGTGTGAAGAACCAAATCGAAAAATTTATGGATGGATGGGGATGCTTGGCCGTAGCTAGTATAGAGAGAAGAGAGAGTTTGGAGTGTGTTTTGGTGAAATGTGTGTTATGATAATGCTCATGAGTTTAGTGTTTAACTTATAGGCAAATGGTGAGAGTATTATCCAAGGGTCTTTATGTCACAAAGATATTAAGCACCCAAGATCTACAAATCTTGCAAGGTACAAGTATGTCCCCACTAGGGGACGGTTTTGTTTAGAGGGGGGGGGGGGGGGGTCCTTGGTTGGTTTGTAACTAAGCATAAGTATTAGTTAGGTTAAATTGGTATTTAACTCGGTTACTTGTATATTACACGTTATGACGGGTGTTAGGGTAATCAGGGACCCTAACTGGCTCAGAAAAATATAAATAGTGAAAATAATAATATTTTCATGTTCCGGGTAAAGTCCGGTTGTTCGGTTGGATAATAATCCGTTAAAACGTTACATAAACTTTAAAGTGTCGTTATTGTTATTTTTAGTGACACCATTTAATTCCAACACTTTAGAAAGTGTCTAGTGATATTTTTCCCATGTTCTGGCACTTTTCTAGTCAGCTAGAAGCTGGTTTATTTATTAAAGTGTTGTGTGTTGTACTTTAAAGTACGTTTTAGGCACATCCGAATCAGTGTATCTTATTCCTAGAGACGCGGTACCACAACCCTTATATCCCTACACTCACTACCAGTGTAGTCAAAATATATGAGGCTCTTAACAGGCCTTAGAGGCAGTGTCTGCCTGATGCTGGTCATATCAGCTTGTTTGCCGTGTATCCGTTTAGTGCTACTGTGCTTTTTGTGCATCATGTTTGTCACTAGGGTTCCGTATGTAATTAATGTAGTGACAGCAAATAAAGTATGATGCAAATAAGTGCATGTATCAGTATGCAGGTAGCAGTTTATCAGCTAGTTCAAACAAGCACAGTAATCAAGTAGTAATTAATCATTAATTAAGTTGTACGGATACCTGGTTTAGTGCGGGTTGTCACATCAGCACAGTCATTAAGCACTAATCATGGTTTAATAGTTGTACGGATACCTGGAATTTTGACAGTTGTCACACTTCACATGACCAAACCATCTCAATCGCCCTCCTTTATGTTATTCGCTATACTAGCTACTCCTAACCTTACCCTTAATACCTCATTTCTTATCTTATCAACGGGGCTTTGTAAAGCGAGAGAAAATAGGCTGGAAGGTTACCAATCACTGCTTTTGCTAAAGTAGTTCTTACACCCATAGAAAGAAGCCTCGTTTTCCAAATAGATAACTTGCTTGCAAATTTATCAACTAACGGTTTCCACTTTTTAACCCGCATCATGTTTTCTACAACCGGAAGGCCTGGGAAATTAAATGGGATAGAACCCTCCTTGCAATCCAATATATTGGATATAAACCCCACCTGCTTCTCGTCCACATTTACTCCAGTAACCTTCTGAGGTAGCCTAGTTGGCCAGCCCTACCCACCCTCTTCCTAGAGGTCCCGGGTTCGAATCTTGATGTCCGCATCCCACGGCCAAGCTCTTCGCTCTCGGTTGGGTATTCACCCCCAGGAACACTCCAGCGGTGTACACGACTTGAAGCGTGGAATACCCCCCCCCCCCCACACATTTACTTCAGTAACACTACTCTTCATTAAGTTCATCTTCAATCCTGAAACAAGGTCTAAACACCTCAAGATACGTTTCGAATCATGATAGTCACACATGCGTCCTTATTTTAACACCTCTTGAAGCGTCGCGCTTTGTCCAAAGTTAATGAATGACGCATACCCATATAGTAACTTTTGTACAAAGCGCGTTTCTCTCCAACCCACGCCCCAACCCCCACCTCATTTCCAGATAAAAGGTGATGTGAGCCAAAAGTTAATTTCTCTGTCATATTCCTATTTTATCAGAACATATAGTAAAAGTTATTCTCTATCATTTGAATGAATCATTCAAGTGGCTATTCCTATTTATCAGAATAATATAGTAGTAAAAGTTATTTTCGATGTTATATTCCTATTTTATTAGAACATATAATAAGACCGTGGGATATGGTGGGGCGTGGGTTGGGGTCATGGTGCGACACGTGCACTATAGGATACCCAAGACCAAAAGCCAATTTTAAAGGGGTGTGGTGGGGCGTGGAAAAAAAATCAATTTCAAATGGCTAGTCTTCTTGACCAATTAGGTTCCGCCATGTCATGTGGTAGCCCCGCCCCACGCCCGGCCTTAAACTTCCGCCCAAGGGGCCACGCCCAAACCCAAGCCTACCCGGGGTGGTGACTTGAGCGTTTCTCTCCAACCCACGCCCCAACCCCCACCTCATACCCATAGTCTAAGAGTTATTTTCTATGTCATTTAATGGGAAAGCACCTTTACGTGAATTTATCCCTAGCGTTGCATGCGACGAGGGTTGTACAATAGAAAAATTGACATCGAATATATGTACAACTTTAAGGACATACACATAGGTTCTTAGATGATTCATACATTGTCACACGCAACTTCATTTTAAAATAACCTTATACTGAAACATAAATAAAAATGAAAACGTAGTAACAATATGTTTGTAATTTTATAAAATACATATTTTAGGTGTTATAAAAAAGATAAACTTATGAATATGATACTTGTCAAATTCTAACTGGCCAATTCTAGGGTTTGAGTAGTAATTTAAATAAAATAAAGGGTAACTTTTTAAGGGGTCATAGTACAAGATTCCAAACTAATGCATTAGTTGAGGGTACGATATTCTTATCATTGGCGTAAATGATACGTGCTAGACACATGGTGGAATGATGATATGCATTAACCAAAACTACTACATTTTTTTAACAGCAACAAACGACGTGTTAATCACTGTAACATCGGGCGCTGTGGTCAAAATCGATTACTTGACCGCCGCTAGTCCCTTGGTTTTCCCAGATGCGCGGAAACCCGACCTCCATACGCCCAAAGGCACGATAATGAAATAATCGGTAAAACCTCGTCTCCCATCCAAGACGAACTGACGTCACCCGTATTTGTACTTCACCTGGATGCCGCAGAAAATAATGAAGAGAATGGAAGACAAACCTGAGTCACAAGAAATATCAAATATTTCTCCAACCACTCCACCACTACCTAGCTGGCACCAAAACTACTACACGCTTTAATATTTGTAACTTAAGCTATGTGTAAATTAGAGAAAAATATTTTTTGGTTAAAACGGAAAAACTCTATAAACCCCTCTACTTCACACCAATTAATAAAAGAGTTAAATGCTTGGTTGGTACCTGTTGTTTGCAAAATTTCATACTTGGTCCTAATGGTTTACTAATTACATGCGTGGTCCCAAAAGTTGTCAAAAATAAACTCGGTTGGTCCCCTGACCTAACCTCTGTTAAATTTATCAGTTAACTATGTGTGAAATGACTATATTACCCTTGAAAAATTAAAAACCTAAAACTAAGAATTAAAAAATTAAAAAACAGTATATATATGAAAATTCAAGTCCCCTCTCTCTCGATCTTGACATTTCCAGCTAGGGCTGCAAATGAAACCAAACGTTTGCCGAACAGTTCGTGAACCGTTCGGCGGGGAAGTTCGTTTGTGTTCGTTTGTTTAATAAATGAACGAACACGAACAAGAAATTTCGTTCGTTTAGTTAAACAAACGAACATGAACAAATGTCGCGTTTATTCATTTATGTTCGTGAACGTTCGGTAACGTGTTCATTTATGTTTGCTTATGTTTGTTTGGGTTCGTTTGTTTGTTAGTTTATTAGGGATATTAAGAATTAATTTTTACTTAGCACATCAAAATTAGCACTAAGATATTATTTAATAATAAACTATTTAATATAAATAGTAATGTATTGGATATGTCAATTATCTAAAACGTGAAACCCTATTAAAAAATTGTCGTTCTCCCGCTCTCATTCCAAGCTTCGAGAGAAAGACTCTTCCACTCCTCGCTCCCATTCCAGTCCGATAAGGGTTTTTATGTCGTCGTTATTTGTACAATATAGGTATATTCTTTGTATAATGTAAATGCAGACTTCAAGTTTAATATGATATATTTTTGAAACATTATTTTATGGTAATTTTGTGTATCAATCTTATGTCAATTATGTTTGGATAATTGGTTAGTATATCTTGGGCAGATCTATGCCATGTTTATGATGAAAGTTTTGTGTTAGTTTTTGTTAACGAATGCTTATTTGTATTCGTTTACGTTCATTAGTGTTCATGAACGTTTGTTTGTGTTTGATTGCATTCATGAACGTTCGTTTGTGTTCGTTTTCATTCACATTTGTCTAACACCTAAAATTCACAAACAAACACGAACATGTTCATTTTCTTAACAAACAAACACAAACAAAAAAGCTCGTTCGGTAACTGTTCGTGAACACCTATTTTCCTTAACAAACAAACATGAACAAGGCCTTGTTCGTGTTTGTTTGGTTCGTTTGCAGCCCTATTTCCAGCCATCAAACCACCATCACAACATCGCCACAAACACCAACCATCGCCGGCCACAACTACCGATTCCGGTTCCAACACACCACCATGCCACAAACACCAACCATCCCCGGCCACCAGTACCGATTTCGATTCCGGCACACCACTATCGCCGCTAACACCAACGATCGTTAGCCACCACAAGAAAATTCTAGTTCAAACCCACCCCACCTACCGTGGTTCCTCAACCTGCACACCTGTAAGATCCTAAATCACATTTGACCATAAGTCGCAGCGGAAATACGTACCATAAAATTTCTTTTACAACAACAGCATAACTTCCGTTTATTAAAGTACATACTCGATTATTCCCGTACAATCTATCTTGTAACCCGATCTTCTATCTCTATTCCTTGCGATAATCGCCTGTGATCTGTACCACCTGCACTCACCACATACAATCATAACATTAGCACACATTATATAAACAAGATCATTCACGTACACTTCACATTTCGTCCTTTAACAAACTTTAAACATTTCATCTGCGTATCCATTTCCTGGTGAGGCTTCATGAATGTACCTGCATTACTATTCATTCTCAAGGTACACCATTAATAACGTTAACACTCAAAGTGTCTAAATCATGCACACATACGTACTCACATACATACATACACAACTACATACGTACTTATCTTTCCTACAACTATACATACGTGCATACACTCATACATGTCTTTATACATACATATACATCTACATACGTACATACCTTTCCTACATCTTTACATACTTGCACACGCTCGTACATATCCTTATACATACATACATACATACATACATACATACATACATACATACATACACATCTGCATCTCTTTCCTAACCTCTTACATCCACGTACCTACTTACATGCCTTCACGCAACCTTACATGCGTGCATACGCTCACATCTGCCCACTTGCATACCTACACACATACATTCATTCATACACAACACTTATATTCATACCTACATACATACATACCTTCATACGTATCTATATTTCCTAAAACAAGGAATAACTTAGTCATTCTTAGCTTATACGCGTTTAAAAACGGTTCAGACGGGTTCGCATTGCATAAACTGATAAAAAACGAATTTTTGCGAAACTGACACACGCTCGCGTAGCGCCACTGGCAGTCGCGCTACGCCACT